>CM072512.1:83870326-84022826 GCA_036898135.1 Oncomelania hupensis | reverse complement strand
AATCCCTTTCCCAATATTCCTATAGTTACCTAGCGAACATTGTCTTTTCTGTTGTCGTTGCTTCACCTTCTTCTTATTCATGTTACTGTTTTTGTTCTTGTTCTTTCTTGTTTTGTTTTATATTCGTGTTGTTTTTAATCCTCATTCTCCTCCTCATTCTTTTCCTCTTCCTCCTCCTCTTTCTTTTTCCCTTGCAAGTTTGAATACCTTTTTTGTTTTATTTATCTATCGCCATATACACAATCTGGAAGGGAGGAAACAACTTCGGACCCATGAGAAAAATACAAGCAACAACAAATAAACACTCCACTAAAATTCATTCAACCTTGTAAAGTGTCTACATCAAAATCGAAAACGACAGACAGAAAAAAAAAAGTAACCCCAAAAATAAAATAAAAAGCAAAGGGACTCCCAAAAACTTTGGTTCCCTTGTGAAATACAGTCCTCCCTTAAAATCGAGCTCAAGAATGCTTTTTTTAAGGAAAGAGGGTGAATCACAGAGATGTCGAGGATGAAGAGGGAGAATATTGTGTGTGTATGTGTGTGTGTGTGCGTGCGTGTATGTGTAAGCGCGCGCGTGTATACATTTGCTTGTTTGCAAACTTTTGTTTTCTTTGCCTTACACTGATCAAAGATCTTGTATGAGTTACCTTTTTTATTTTCTTAAACATATTTAGTTTCTGGGTTTGTTTTTAGTTTCAATCTTCTATTTTGCAGAAGCCAAACAACAGAAATGTGGTGAATGGATTACTTTGTATGTGTATTCGTGCGTGCGTGCGTGCGACTGTGTGTGTGTGTGTGTAGGTGTGTGTGTATGTGTTGCAAATGTCATTCCAGTTGAGTTAGTTCTTTGTTTGCAGTTGCTGTTTCTTTTTACAAGTCCCTCCTCTCCGTTTCTTTGTGTGTTCTTTTTTGCTATTTGTCCCTTGCTTATTGTGTGATTGTAGCTGTTATTTATGTTTTCGTTGCTATCATTACTTTTGTTGTTGTTGTTGTTGTTGTTGTTGTTGTTCTTCTTCTTCTTCTTCTTCTTCTTCTTCTTCTTCTCCTCCTCCTCCTCCTCCTGCTTTACCCCCTTCTCCCAATGTACATCCTCCTTCTTCTCCCCCTTCCACTTTTTTCTTTTCCTCCTCCTCTCCTAAAATCGTTGTTTTGTCCACCTCTCTTATTTTCAAGACAACATATATCGTCGTTGTCAGACGAAAACCTCGTATCTCATTTTTTGCTGTTTTGAGAAAATCGATAAAAACTGTTTCAACCAGTAGGGTAACGCCAAACCAATGACTTTTTTACTTCAAAGGAACTATGAAAAGTCTAGAAATTTGGCAGTATGGGATAAAAAGTCGAAGAAGTGTTTTCCGTTGAGAACTGGAAGCAAATGAAGAGTTACGAGGTTTTCGACTTACAACTTTGTAAAAAAATTTGAGTTACGAGGTTTTTGAATAAAACAACAGACCCTGGTACAACACAAAATCAGAGGAAAACGTTGTCAAAGATCGCAGGAAAGCCATATTTATAGGTGTCACAAACTGTCAAAACGTCAAACACAGAAATACCATATCTTCCGGCATTTCCTATCCTGTCCCGTAACTCGGAGGTCGTAGGGGCACCACAGATAATCGTTTAACCAGCATGCTCCATCTTTCTCTGTCCTCAGCAGCCCTGATGGCTTCGCTCAGTGTCAAACCAGTCCACTATCGAATGTTGTCCTCCCACCTCTTTGTCGGTCTCCCTCTTCTTCTACCTCCTTGCACTGTGGCTTGCAAAATGGTCTTTGCAAGGCCTGATGCTCTGGTGACGTGGCCATACCATCGGAGTTTCCGTTTCTTCACCACAGTGAGCAGGTCATAGTGTTGTCCAATGGCTTGTGTGATGGTCTGTCGGACTTCGTCGTTGGTGATGTGTTGGGTATAGGGAATGCCCAGAAGTCTTCTGTAGCACCTCATCTCCATGTTTTGTATTCATCGTTGTAGATCTGCTGTGAGGGTCCATGCTTCGCAAGCATATAGGAAGATGGAGATGACAAGGGAGCGCAGCAGTCTTACTTTGGAATGTAGACTGATGGTCCTGTCTTTCCAAATGGGCTTCAACTTTGTCAGGGCAGCACTTGTTTGTGCGATCCTGGAGAGGACTTCCTGTCGGCACCCATTGTCTGATACAATGGCTCCTAAATGTTTGAAGCTATGCACTGTGTTGAGGGATTGGCCTTGGACTTTGATGTCCGTGTTGATGCCATTGGTGTTGTTGGTCATCATTTTGGTCTTCTCTGCACTTATTTCCATTCCATAGGCTCTGGAAGTGGTGTCAAGCCTCTGTACCATCTGTTCAAGTTCTTGTTCCTCTCTAGCCAATCCATCAATTATTCTGAGGTTGAAAATCTGTTCAGTGGTAATTCGCCCTGCCCTGAATCCTGCTTGTTCTTCAGCTATGATTTGTTCAGCTTGGGGTTTCAACCTGTTGAGTATTATTTTCAGGAGGACCTTGCTGGGATGGCTGATGAGGCTGATGGTGCGGTAATTTTCACACTCCTGAAGGCCACTCCCCGCTCTGCCAGATCTTGTTACAGATAATGGTGAAGGCATCAATCATCGCTTCTCCTCCTGCTTGTAGCAGTTCCGCGGGTATGTTGTCCACTCCCGCTGACTTCCCCTTCTTCAGCGATTGCACTACTGCCTCAACTTCTTCCCGGAGAATTGGGAGGATTTCTTCTTCTTCTCTGTTCTCGGGACATGCTAGAACTGTTGAGTATCCATTTGGTGTAAAGGTCGGAGCAGTACTCTGTCCATCTGTCCAAGACTTCTTGTTCTTCAGTAAGGCATATGCCAGACTTGCTTGGGATCGTGGAGACTTTGGGCTGTTTAACACTTGTCAGGCGCTTCACAGTCTGGTAGGCCTTCCTGCTGTTGTTCTTGTTCAGACTGTTCTCTATTTCCCGGCATTGATCTTCTATCCAGTTATCCTTTGCTGTGCGCATGCCTTTTCGGATGTCATTGTTGATTTTTCGGTAGACATGAGCTCCCTGTGAGGTGTTCTTTTTCTTTTTAATCTCTCTTCGTTTATCACACAGATCCAAAAGTTCAGGTGTGATATCCACGGCTTCTTCTTTGGTCGGTGCTTGCCAAGGATCTCAGTGGCGGCATCTGTCACAGCTGAGTTGAACGTGGTGGTCATGGTGTTGACATCTACTTCACCAGCCCACAAAATGAGCAGTGGTGCAAATTTCCCTCTAATTGTGGCCTGAAATAGTTCTGCCACCTCCGGGTCTTGCAGTTTGTCCAGGTCGAACTTCAGTCTGGTGCACTTTGCTGTATTTACTCTCTTCAAGTGGAGCCGGAAAGACATCATCACGAGATCGTGGTCACTTCCGATGTATGCTCCTGGAAAAGTGCGTGTACTGCCAATGTTGATACTTGATCTGAAGCGTTTCTTGACCATGATGTAGTCGATCTGGTTGTGATGCTCCCCGCCGGGACTGTGCCATGTCCATCGTCTGGAGTGTTTGTGGAGACCAAGCGTGTTTGCCAGTATCAGATTGTTGTATCTGGCAAACTCCAAGAGTCTCAGACCCCTGTCATTTGTCTCGTTGTTGCAGTGGGGTCCACATGTGTCTCCCCAGTTGTGGTGCGCATCTTGGCCAACCTTGGCATTTCAGTCGCCTTGCACTATGACTATGTCGTTCTTCGGCACTTGGTCAAGGACCGCCTGTAGATTTTCATAAAAATCCCCCACTTCGCTGTTGTCATAGTCTGATGCTGGGGCATAGGCCTGGATGATGGTGATGTTGAAAGGGGCTGCTCTCAGACGGATGGTAATGAGTCTACTGGATACTGGGCGGCAACCCATGACAGTGGCTAGAATGTTTTTGTGGACCAAGAATCCAACGCCGTGTTCGTGCCTGTCACACACCAGCTCAATGCCTATGTGAGCAGCACTCTTAGGTTCTCCCACATTTTGCTGGCTGCGGGCTATTTATAGCTTGACTACACCCTCCCTTTCAGTGAAAGGAAAGGAAAGAAGAGCACCGGTGAAGCTATTTATAGCTAGCCTGGCTGAACTAACTTCAAAACCTAAAAGCTTTGGTTGAGTCGGTGTGGTCATCTCTACCGCTGAAATAGAGCTTGTGGCCTTTGTCGGTCGTTGTTTTACCTAGGCCTTTCCAGCGCACTTCGCCGATACATAAAACGTTCCATCGATAGTGGTCCAGCTTGTGGGCCAGTTCTTCTAATTTTCCTTCCGCAGTTAGGGTCCTGACATTCCAGGTTCCTATGACGATGTTGTTTCTCGTGCGGATCTTGCTAAATTGTCCATCAGTAGCATATTTATCACCTCCGTCGTGGTGGCCAACGGAAGGCGCCTTGTTGAGCCGGGCGACGACCGATCCGGTATGGAATTAGCGGATAGTTTCATCATGTAGTGTGTCTTTGGCAAAAAAAGACCTGGCGGTGCCCAATCCTGTGGCCACAGCCGAAATCCACGAAAACATTGTGGCTCGCCTTGGCCCTGAGCACGTGGTCGTTGAACCTGTAGTAACGTGAGGTTACTCCGCCCTGGCCGGTGACTTCTGTGTAGAAGACTTTAGCCCAGTGATGCCGTGCTAACATCACCCCTGTTAGTCGCCTCTTACGACACGCCGGGAAACGTTGGGTCTATTCTATTTAGTGCCCGAACTCACAGGGTCTTTGGGAGGTTCGTTGCAGACTTTACAAATCCACTCCGCAAAATCATCAAATGATGAGCAATGGGAGTGTGGCAGGTTGCACTTTCCGCAGAGGGTCCCAGACGACAGATTTCCGTTATCAGACATCGACGTAGATTCTGAAATTAATTAACATAAACAATCTCAAGTGTTTTATTCCGATTTAAATAAATGAATGTACGCTGTACGCCCCTCTCACAAACAAGCGATATGGAGATCTACTCAATCTAAGCCTACATACTAGATCTAACATCCGTCCACCAGATCCAGTGACCTCCACGTACACCCTCCCCACACTAGATCTATTCTCTTCGCCTCCAGAACTGTCCCTTTCTCTTCAACCACACACGGAGTGAGAGAGAGAGAAAGAGAAAGAGAGAGAAAGAGAGAGAGAGAGAGAGAGAGAGAGAGAGAGAGAGAGAGAGAGAGAGAGAGAGAGAGATCAGTCTTTCACCACTGAAAACCACTGAAAACTCAAGACTACATGATTCAATGCCTTTCCATACATTCATTGTCTAATTGTGAAGGAAATCAAACGACTCAAAGTGTTATGTGTGCTCTGTACTTACAATTTTCATCCAAACTTTTGCGACAAAGAAAACCTCGTATGTTGCGTCATTGTCACTTCCTACCGCGAAAACGTTCGGTAAAAACCTCGTATCTAAACATACGAGGTTTGGTCCGGCAGTAGAGAGATACAAGGTTTGGTTTCATGGATTTTTATTAACTTTCTATTCAAGACGCAATTTTGAGCTTAGCACAGAACATGGGCAAGAGACCAAGGGTCACAACTATGAAGTTATCTCCAAACCGCCATTTTGGGACTTACGAGGTTTTCGTCTGACAGCGACGATATAGACCTATACTTTTCCCAAACTTCAAACATTCAAATCAAAAGTTGGTGCGAGTTTGTGTTATTTCATATGACTTGACGAGTTCTTCCGATTCGAAATTTGTATTCAACCGGATATGGAATCTGACATTCTCAAAATGGCTGACCGTGTCCTCTGCAGACAATATCGTCTCACGTTGCAGTCCATGCTCTCCGTCGTGTGGTTCAGCCTTCTTCTTCTTGTTTTTCTTTTTGTTCTTCGTCGTGTCAAGACTTTTTCTTTTAAAAAACAAACAAACCCGGGAGCTGTCATCGAGATACTACTTCGCTGTCTTCTATTCTTGTAACAAAAATGGAAGCACATCCGTATTACTGGAGTAAATACAAGTTACGAGTTGGAACTTGGGGATTGATGCATTGTTATAGAGTATAACAATGATATTGTACAACGCGTTGTAAACGATGGTTTTGTCCCAGATTAGTTTATAGTCTCACATTTCTAATTGTCACTCTAATGCATCCGCCTACAACTTAAGTCTAAAATAAAGAGAAAAAAGTACATTCGGAAATGAATGATTTAGCAGAAATTGTTACTACTCAAAAGATAAACATACAACGGTATTAAATAATAATAATAATAATAATAATAATAATAATAATAATAATAATAATAATAATAATAATAATAATAACAACAACAACAACAACAACAATAACAGCAACAATACCAATAATACAATTTGTGTAATTGTAATGTTTTTGTAGTTATTGCTATGCCGCGAAGCAGCTGCATTGAACAACTCATAGGACACTGACCTAATGCAAATTGCAAATACGGAAAATCACAAGTATAAATGCCATTTACCCAACGCGTGCGGAATGTGAAAAAATCAGCATAGTAGACATAAGACATAAGATTCTTTATTCGCTTCAAATGTCACACACAGAAGAATTTGCTTTGCGCGTCACGGAATTGCATAACAATAAAAAAACAAAACAAAACGTTGACAATAACAATTAAAAACACAATAACGGTCCCGACATCTGTGAATGGCTCAGGAATTAAAAACAATGGTATTCATTCTCTCACATACCACAAAGCATCAGCAAACCGCACACAACTGACGTCACCAAACAAAACAAAAAAAGCAGACTACCAAAAGATACACACTCAACCCCCCCTTCCCCCCACACACACAGGGTACTACCAGCTACACAACCCTTCACTCATGTCACGTTCATAATTAAATAATATAGGCCTATTGTATGGTGTAGTTGTAACATTAAAATAAAGGAGAGACAGATCCGAGGATTAAAGTTTGTGATTTTAACAGTCTAAGGGGACTCGGGTTCGCGCTGTGTCCCTGCCAGGAGACAAATCTCAGAAAAACAAGAACAAAATAAAGCTGTGAAAGTAGTCCCCCGAGCCAGGACCCAACTAGCCCTCACAGCAAAGCCTAAACATGTATCGTTCGTATTCATTTTCATTGCTTACTGCAAGTGGAACCATATAAAATTCGTTTTATCTAAAGAGCAAGAAGTTGGGAGCTTGTGGACTGAAATCAAAAGAACTAAAATGAGAATTGAGACGTTTGAACTAACAATTGAGGCGATGGTAATGTCTATTGGAGCTGTTTCACCATTCCCTTGGGAATCACTTGCTGAGTATTACAGTCATGGAATCCAAATAAAGCATGGATTTTGGCGCAAGCAGCTGAAAGCGAGCTGGCATTAGGACCTATTTCATGTCCATTTTAGAAGAAATAATGCATTGCCTTCCTCAAGATGGTGCTACATGTAACTCTCCGTCTTCTCCGGACTTCAGTTACTTGTTGGTGTTGTTGTGGTTGTTGTTGCTAAGAATAACACCAGGTGAAGCCTGGGTCTCTCGGTCTTTCTTCCTTAAATCCGTCCCATCTTTGTTCCAAATCTCTTCGACATTGACACCTCTAGCATCTAATGGGTTACAAGCCTCATATCCTTTTTTTCTTTTTTTTCTTCTTTTTTTCTTCTTTTTTTCTTTTTTTTCTTCTTTTTTCTTCTTTTTTTTGGGGGGGTGGAGGGGTGCTATAAATGATTGGGAGTGGAATGGGGTGTGTGGTGGGGGATTGGGGAGCGAAGGGGAGATGCTGAGCTCCGCGTACTGTTGCTCCATCACCCTCGTAGCGCCCTTTGTAACGACTCTTTGTGTGGTGTTTCAATCCCCCGGACTATTCACTCCCCCCACTTTCTCCACCCCCAACCTCCTCCCAAATGAAATTTTAACCTATTTGCCTCAAACACAAATACTTGGTCGTTGACTGCGTCGTGGTAAAGACAAGGACGCCTGCTTCTAGAAGCCATAGTTCTATCCAAAAGCAGTGTAAAACGCGTGATTGACGATGGCAACAGACGGTATAAGAGCGATTAATAAGAATGGTAATGTTTTAGATTTAGTTCCAAAATTCTGTTTGTCTCAGTACAGGCGTAACAGTAAATACAATTTCTTCAGTTGGCCTGCGCTCTGCTAAAGAAAGGAGCCCTGAACGTCTAACATTCAGCATGGATGTGGGTCTTTTCACATGTAAACACGTCCACCCACCCCCCACTCCCTCCCCCTTTTTCCGGACACTCTCGATTTCTATGGCTGAGTACTTGATTAGCCTGATCGATGTTCTGTGTTGACTAAGAGAGCGCCGCGAACAACATATCCCCTGAAGATCATTTGCTAACCCGCGATGCAAAACAAGATATACCCAACACGATTCCAACAACATCTACCCCCAGGATCATTCGCTCAATCGCGATTCGAATAGCAGACAGCCCAAAGCAAAGACAGTTTTATAACTGTTTTAAAGGAGTGCTACGACCAAAAGGTACCCTTACTGATAAAACCAACCGTGAAAGTTCCAATGGCCAAATTAGACTGCCTTGGGCCAAGTGTTTGCTACATGATTGCAATGTAAGCATCAAGCTGTTATGTGGCCATGTTAAGATCGAAGGGGCGGAGAGGGGGCGAGAGAACAAGCGGTGTTTCGATCTTGTTGTGTGTGTGTGTGGGTGGGGGGGATGGTGGGTTGGTGTGGGTGTATGTGTGTGAGTAAGTGTGTCGTGTGTGCATAGGCATGAGATTACTGTCAAAGAGAGAAAGAAAGAGAGAGAAAAACGGACAGACAGAGAAAGTTGAAAGAGAAGCAGGAGGACGTGGAGGGGTAGTGATGATGAGAGAGGATATTAGAGAGAGAAACAGAGCGAGAGAGACAAGATAAGATAAGATAAGATAAGACAAGATAAGATAAGGTAAGTTAAGAGAAGATAACATAAGATAAGATAGGTAACAATTTTATTTAACAAGGGTAAAAGAGTAAGCCCTGGGTGTGCTTTTTTACATCTTGCCCTTGGGGCTTGCCACAATAACAATTAGTATAACAAAATAACTTTATAAAAATAATAATCATAATGTAACAATACAAATTTATGTGCACCCATAAACACACACACACACACACATTTACACATAAGCACGCACAACGTATTTAAAACAAGCTAATGAATGTTAGTAATATAGAACTCCAATTATGTAACTAAGTTTTAATGTGTTGTAACAGGTGTGTTCTAAAGGATGTGCATTTAATGACTGAACTACGAAGAATGTCTGGAAAGTTATGTCATAAAGTGGGACATGAGTATGACAGACTGGTTTTAGACAGACGACTTCTTGCAAAAGAAATATTTAGTTTGAAGATCTGGCAGTTTTCCTAGAAAAAACAGAAAAAAAGTTATCGGGGTGCATTATCATAAAGGATCTTGTACATAAAATTCCCTTATTAAATTGTTATCTTTTGGCAAGACATAATACGCTGATCTTCACGTAATCATTCGGAGAGAATTTGTTATTCAGAATAACCATTTTAATTGCACATCTATGAACCCTAACTAAAGGCTTCTTGTCGTTGTCACTGGCAGTAACCCAAATAGTTTAGGAATAATCATTAAAGGGCTGAATATGTCCCGAATAGAATAGTCTACGAGAATGCAAATTTAAAATATGTTTAATCCTTCATAACTGATAAATCCTTCTATACATAGTTTTACTAACATTTAAAATATGTTGCAACCAAGACAAATTATTATCTAATGTCATGCCAAGAAGTTTATTAAATTGTACTTCTTTATTTTGCTGCAAAGGTTTTAGGGGAGGGAATTTTATAGAGGAATTTTGCCTTTTGTGTCTTGTTGTAATTAGCATGGAGTTTGATTTGTCAGGATTAAGTGTCATGTGAGTAAGAAAAAAAAGAGTGATAGAGACAGAGGGAGTGAGGCAGGGGGGGGGGGGGGCGAAGGGGAACAGAGAAACAGACAGACAGATGAGCACAGAACCAGGAGGAGATGGAGAGGTAGTGATGACGAGAGAGAGAGAGAGAGAGAGAGAGAGAGAGAGAGAGAGAGAGAGAGAGAGCTCAGGAGCTTAGGAAGCTTTAATGCGAGGCCATCAGCCTAGATGCATTGGGGCAACACAAAAGACACGGAGAAAAAACACCACAAAATTTAAAAGTTACAACAAAATATATGACAAGCACGCGTCATTTCACAAACTGTGTCTCAAAGAAGCAGTAACAATAATAATCATAATGTAACAATACAAATTTATGTGCACCCATAAACACACACATTTACACATAAGCACGCACAACGTATTTAAAACAATCTAATGAATGTTATTAATGTAGAACTCCAATTATGTAACTAAGTTTTAAAGTGTTGTAACAGGTGTGTTCTAAAGGATGTGTATTTAATGACTGAACTACGAAGAATGTCTGGAAAGTTATGTCATAAAGTGGGACATGAATATGACAGACTGGTTTTAGACAGACGAATTCTTGCAAAAGAAATATTTAGTTTGAAGATCTGGCAGTTTTCCTAGAAAAAACAGATAAAAAGTTATCGGGGTGCATTACCAGAAAGGATCTTGTTCATAAAATTCCTTTAATAAATTGTTATCTTTTGGCAAGACATAATACGCTGATCTTTACGTAATCATTCGGAGAGAATTTGTTAATCAGAATAACCATTTTAATTGCACATCTATGAACCCTAACTAAAGGCTTCTTGTCGTTGTCACTGGCAGTAACCCAAATAGTTTAAGAATAATCATTAAAGGGCTGAATATGTCCCGAATAGAATAGTCTACGAGAATGCAAAATTTAAATTAGGTTTAATCCTTGATAACTGATAAATCCTTCTATACATAGTTTTACTAACATTTAAAATATGTTGCAACCAAGACAAATTATTATCTAATGTCACGCCAAGAAGTTTATTAAATTGTACTTCTTTATTTTGCTGCAAAGGTTTTAGGGGAGGGAATTTTATAGAGGAATTTTGCCTTTTGTGTCTTGTTGTAATTAGCATGGAGTTTGATTTGTCAGGATTAAGTGTCATGTGAGTAAGAAAACAAAGAGTGATAGAGACAGAGGGAGTGAGGCAGGGGGGGGGGGGCGAAGGGGAACAGAGAAACAGACAGACAGATGAGCACAGAACCAGGAGGAGATGGAGAGGTAGTGATGACGAGAGAGAGAGAGAGAGAGAGAGAGAGAGAGAGAGAGAGAGAGAGAGAGAGAGAGAGAGAGAGAGAGAGAGAGAGAGAGAGAGAGAGAGAGAGAGCTCAGGAGCTTAGGAAGCTTTAATGCGAGGCCATCAGCCTAGATGCATTGGGGCAACACAAAAGACACGGAGAAAAAACACCACAAAATTTAAAAGTTACAACAAAATATATGACAAGCACGCGTCATTTGACAAACTGTGTCTCAAAGAAGCAGTAAAATATTACAAGGTTACTTTTAACTCAACAACTCTTCACGTTTTTTCATTGCATAGTACGTACACATCGCTACAGTTCTTGTGATAACCGTACTATCACTTTGTAATAAAAACATCAATGGCAGTAGGTCAACATTAAAGTGCCTCAAAATGTACTTTTCACGAATATTCGAGAGAGAGAGAGAGAGAGAGAGAGAGAGAGAGAGAACACAGGAAGCTTTAATGCGAGGCCACCAGCCTATACGCATTGAGGTAACACAAAGACACGGAGAAAAAACGCAAAAAAAAAAAATGAAGTTACAACAAAATATATGACAAACACGCATCATTTGACAAACTGTGTCTCAAAGAAGCAGTAAAATATATTAGAAGGTTACTTTTAACTCAACAACTCTTCACGTTTTTTAATTGCATGGTACGTAAACATTGCTACAGCTCTTGTGATAACGATACTATTTCTTTGTAATAAGAACATCAATGATGGTACGTCAGCACTGAAGTCCCTCAAAATGTGCTTTTCACGAATATCTTGATCCGCTGGACAATACCACAAAAAGTGCATTTCACTTTCAACAGATGTACACAAAGGACATGTCTTTAGAACAACACTGTATGTTTTATTTCCATTTAAGTCTGTATCTATAACGCATAGACGTAACTTTACAAAAACATATCTGCACTTATTTATAGTAATATTTGTTAAGTACTTCTCACGCTGCAATAGTGATTTAAAAGAACCGTACGTTGAGAACCTTTCGCTATCCACCAATTTACCAAACCATTCCTGTTTGTAGCAGTCTACCATACGTTGTCTGAAAGCACGTATAAACGCTTTATTTCCTACTTCCCCGTTCAACCAAACAAACATCAGAAAACCCAAACATGTCAAAACAGTGTTGTAAGCCCAGTTATATACATCAGGCTGACTTACAGGTAGAGAGAGAGAGGGAGGGATGAAGAGAGAGAGGGAAAGAGAGAGAGGGGGAGAGAGGGGGAGAGAGAGAAAGAAAGAGAAGCAGGAGGAGGGGTAATAATGACGAAAGTGGGGTAGACGATAACAATTCATGTTTGATCCATCGCTTCGCCAGTTGCTTATTTGATCAGTGATCTAAGAAGATTAAGAACATTATTGATTGTTTCAACTTCCAGTTTTAGTCTGTGGCTGACCGCGAACAGCTGGTCATAGAATAAATCCTATCCTATCCTATCCCGTAACTCGAAGGTCGTTGGGGCACCACAGATGATCGTTTAACCAACGTACTGCATCTTTCTCTGTCCTCCCACCTCTTTTTCTGTCTCCCTCTTCTTCTGTCTCCTTGATGGTCTTTGCAAGGCCTGATGCTCTCTGATGAGGTGGCCATACCATCGGAGTTTCCGTTTCTTCACCACTGTGAGCGTGTCGTCGTATTTTCTAATGGCTTGTGTGATGGTCTGTCGGACTTCGTTGATGGTGATGTGCTGGGTGTAGGAAATGCCCCGAAGTCTTCTGTGGCACCTCATCTTCATGCTTTGTATTCTTCGTTGTGGATCTGCTGTGAGTGTATATGTTTCAAGCTGCTGCGCTCCCTTGTCATCTTCGTCTTCCTATACGTTTGCAAAACATCGGACCCTCACATCTTCCTAGAATAAATAGGCACTGCGAAATTCATTATCAACATACAATATGAATGTTAGCATGCACTTTGAGAACGTCTCAAACACAAAAGCGTAAGATACATCGCTGTCCCTCTGTCTGTGTGACTGTCTGTCTGTATCTCATTCTTTCTCTCCCTCCCTACCCCTTCCGCTTCCTTCTTACCTTCCTCATTCTACCTCACACAGCGTGGTAATAACTAAACGCTAAAGATCTTTACCCCACACCACCCCCCAAAAAAAATCAAACAATCTAACAAAAACAAACAAACTTAAGAGAAGTTTTACAACTCCGAAAACAGGCAACATATGTGATTACACACCAGCTATATTTCCGGTCCATCTGCCCACTTGCAAATAGTTCGTTATTATATATACAGTTTATATACAATGTACTCAAAGTATATTATTTCCCCCGCAAAGAAAATATGAGATGATCTTCTAAAAATGGCAATGGTTTAAAAACATGCCCTCTCGCGTTGTTGTTTGTTTTTTCCGTTGCACTTAACAATATGAAATTTCTTTCTAGAATTTAAAAAAAGCTTCTTAATTTTATTTTATTTATTCATTTATTTATTTATTTTGTTAAGAAGCAGGGTTTATTGAAAGTAAGCTTGGAAACATTAGATTATATTTTTTACTTGACAGCAAGTTAAAAGTACCGTTACAAAAATAAATTTGATAATTTCCTTAACAGCATTATATTGCATGATATTCCGCCATAATAATATTTATATAAAGTAATTTTGATCAATTTTCCAAAAACTCTATGTATATATATATCACACACACACACACACACATACCCATACTTGCAATTCATCAGAACTGGGTTTATTTAAGAATGTAGGAATCGGAAAGTGATTTTTTGACGCAAAGAACGCAAACTTCTTCTTGAAATGTAAGAATCTAAGTCAAAATTGGCTCTTTCTGTCTAAAAAGTTGACCTAGTTCGTCTCCTATAGGCGACGAAATAGGTCGACTTTTCTTCAAAATGTCTCCGAAAATTTACTGTATTTTCTCCGTCCCGGATAGAGCACTCCTGTGTACTTAAAACACTCTCATGCACTACAACTGCACTCCCTTGCACTAAAAGAGCACTCCCTTGCACTTAGAAAAAAGTAGGTTCCTGGAAAAAAGTGGGTTCCAAGCAAATAAACCCATTTGTTACTAAGAAAGACAAGGTCTGCTACCCATTTGTGCGCTTTTTTGCGTTCACACACACGCACACACACACAGAGTGACACGTACGTCAGTTGGCTAAAGTTGTCAAACTGAGTTTTCCTGCATTTCCTGTGTATGTGTGTGTGCATGTGTGTGTGTGTGTGTGTGCGTGTGTGTGTGTGTGTGTCTGTCTGTCTGTCTGTCTGCCGGTCGGTCAACTGAACCGGACTCTTTGAAGAAAGGCTACGCCTGAAACGCTGTAGAGCAAATGGCATGTACCCTTAAAACAGAATATATACCGCTATACTGCTATACCGCTATACTGAGCCAGTTTGGAAGGGCTAAATCTGCTTCTCGGGCAGGAGACGTGTTAGTTCTTTATGTCAATGGGGCACGAATTGATCACAGCCACCATCAATTATGAACTAACCCGTGACATCATATAAATCTTCTGACGTGTCCATATGTCTTATTTTAGCTAGAAATCGATTGTAGACGTATGGATAATGCATGAAACATCATTAGTATTTTTTTTAAAATTACGTCCAAGAAAACTTCATACATTTTTATGTAAGGGGGAAACGTGATCAATAATAAGTACCGAAGTATTTCCATTATAAAATTCGCTTACGTCGCATTTAGAATTTTGACTGAACACCACCTTTGAATCAAATTAAGGTGCCTTGATCGTTAAATGATCGCACACACATAAACTAAAAGATCGTCAAGTGATTAAAGAAAGAGAGAAATATGAAAACACTATCATACAGAAGTGATTCCATTAATGAAGTTAATCGCCCTTTAATTAGTATCCTCAACCGCTATTTAGATATGAGTCGTTCTGAGGCTTCGAAGATTTGTTTCTGGAAAACTAAAGTACGAAATTTTAATACGTGAATGAAAGACACACTTAATATATATGGCGGCCTAAATAGATGGTCACCCGTTGTCGTTTAGCAATAGAAATTATACTCGTCCGGTGAACGAAGATCTTTGTTTTTATTCATATATGTCGACCACATCACGGAATTATTTATAAGAAATAGAAAACGTTCGCTTTGGTCGCTACAAACAAGAAAACTTAAGATGTCGCTTAAAAAAGAGGGGTGAGGGTGAGGGTGGGGGTGAGGTGGTAGCGGGGCAAAAGAAGACGTCATAGGATGACTGAATAAATAATGTCTACCTTTTTTCAGCGACTGATGTCATCTGCTGGGCAGAGCACGCCGGATGCGTATACAGAGTAGCTGAACTTGCTGAGGTATACTTTGTACAACAGGTTCAGACACTCCGTATGTGATCGAGGCTGTCCTTTCAGCAACTCCTCTATGAATGAACATTGAGGTAACAGGATATGGCAGACGGGGAAATTGGGGTAAGGACCTAAATCAATACTGAACCTCCAGAGCAATCATACTGCTATATATAATGGCCTGTGAAAATGGCCTCTTTAACAAGTAGACCTAACTATACAAGACCGTATACAGGACCTGCCCACACGTCTATTATCGCCTAATTTACAGGCTAAAGGAGCGTTGAAGTTTAATGTCCATACTCATCATTTAATAATAATAATAATACAGGATGCTATACGCGCCTTTCCCCAAATCATTCAGACTCAAAGCGCGGCGATCTATACCAACATACACGCTCACCTGTCTCATCCACTCTCATACACACCAAATACACCCAGCACTCAAACAGGTGGCGTAAAGGCAGGGAAATCGCTATTAGAAGATGGAAAGAAAATCGAATTTTTATTTTTGAAATTTTTATATTGACTGCGTCTGGTATCATTATTGAAGGGATTACGATTTACGATACGGCAGGCAGTTGCAGTTTATTACTGCTATAAAAATTGCATCCACGTTATCACACTCCAAATAAAATTACGGATTATTTTGTTTATATTTAATTTATGTAACTACGTAAGGTCATGTGATCACCCTTCAAGAATTATCACCTATCTGAAAATAGTCGGAAAACCAATAATTAATTAGCGTTCATTATACGAAACGCAACCACTAACTTATTATAAAGTATTAGTTCATATAACCATTCCAAGAATGACATCAACACTTTTACAATCTTCTTTTTCATTTTTAATTTATATAACTATTTGAGATCAAGTAATCGCACTCCAAGAATTACCACCTCTTTAAAGATAGTTTTAAAACGATTTATATTACAAATTCACAGGTACATTAGGCTATAAAAATCACAGTCACACACAAAAAAAAGCGGGATCTATCGGGTGAAATTTGTTAATAATAATAATAATAATAATAATAATAATAATAATAATAATAATAATAATAATAATAATAATACTGGATGCTATAACCACCAGTTCTTCTTTAACACGTTTTTATTATTTTTTTAAGTAACCCAAAATAAATCACAGCAAATGACACAATAAAAAATTCAATCCAAAATGTATAATAATTCATAGATAAATTCCGGAATTTTATTATCATTTTTGTATTTATTTTGTATTTGTGTTTAAAGGTCCACTTACTGAAAACAGCCAAATAGGTCAAGGTCAAGAGTTTGCAATTGATCTAAACATCGATCGTCACCCTCTCCCTACACCTATATTTGCCGTAATAAACTTGGAAGGAAAGGACGATCCAGAATGGAGGCCTCTTGTGTCACGTTAACAAGTGAATAGGACCGGGCAGCCGCGCTGAAAGACGCCGCAATTATCTCCGATAACACCTGACTTTCCGTAGTCCATTCCGCAGGCCGGCCGTGACTTATACGTGAACCGTGTGGCTTGGCCATCAATTGTGCATGAAAGCCCAGAGGATGAACTGTCCCGCTTTACAGCTTGCCCTGTAACGAACCGCCTAGTTGTGTAGTGCTCGCATTGGGACGTCTCGAGACGTTACAGACTAGACGCTTTCTTGTGTGAAGATGATGTTATCTATTTGCGCCTTATTGTCATTTAATGTCAGTGTGTGCGGTCTTTATTGTCACAGCGTCACGTGTAATGTATTCTTGGATGATCCTGTACAAAAAGGAACTAATAGCTCACAGTTCCTAATGTAATATTCCTGTCAAAGTTGAAAGTGTAACTGTAGATTATAGTCACACGACACCGAAGCGTATAGGCGACTACTGGTCACATTATTCTGACACCAGCGAACCAAATGAAGGTAAGGGGAAAATAATATGGTCACACATTGGCCAATCCGGGATTCGAACCATGTACCTTTCGGTTACTAGTAAGACGCTCTACTAACTGAGCTACCCGGCCCCACGCAACAAAGTTGACAGTATCACACCGCTTTATATTCACACTTTTCTGCTATCCTATGCACCAACGGGAATCCCCTCAATGAAACATACTTCCGGTTTTTTTCTCCGCGTGTTTTAGTGAGTTATTTCCAAATATTCAAGAATAATAACATGTGTCACTGGCCACCTGTATCGTACCCTCACATTTTTTTTTTTTTTTGCTGCAGTTTATTATCCCTTTCTATCGCCAGTGGCGCGCCTAAACCCTACCTACCTAAGATTATTTGTGAATTTTTGAAAAATATTCGGAAAAACATAACGCCCAGATGCTGGCTCGAACCCACACCTGTCAGGCGCCATTGGTTTCTGGCTTGTGGACAAGGCAAGTTAGTCCCGCCTTAGCCCACTTGGCCACAACGCTCGCCTAAGATAGTCAGTTACTTCGTGTTTTGTGAAGGTTGCGACGGCGAAGCTATGGAAAACTACAAGAGTCTTCAGGTCCTGTTTCACTTTCTGTCGATGATCGACGCACCTCCGAAGTCGCCACAAATACAGGCCTCTACGATTGTTTTTTGCATCCTTTCACTGAGCATGTACTTCCTCCACCGTTTTTATACTTATCCCACTCGTTTTCTGGCTCTAACAATCGTCGTTTTCGGCAATTTGCCATATTTAAAAGTCACGCATCAAGCTTTGATAAAAGCAAAACAAGCTAGACCGGAACTTGGTTTCATGCTAACCTCGTTTTAATTTATAATGGCGATACCCACGAGTTTTTATGAGAGGTGCCGGAAAGTTGTGAATACTTTGAAAGTAAAGTGGTTGTCTTTTCTCGAATATTTTCCTCTACTCTATGTAGGAGGACCACTGTAGGTTTGAAAGCAACGTGTGTGACAGCTGTTTGGACCTTCAGCAGAGTGACCCAGGGTGTCTGATGACGACCTTCAAAGGTCGAAACAGCTGTTACATACTTTGCTCTCAGCCACGTACGAATTTGAACCTACTTCGAAACGCGAAAGCTTGTTTTTGAACACTCGTTGAGCTGTTTATGATTTTCTGGCCCTCGCAGACAGACTAGGAAGAACATTACACGGCAAGGTGAAGCTGCCCCATCTCTTACGCGGAAAGGCTCGCAATCCGTGAATAAGTGTCGGCTCGGAATGGCGACCCCTCGCAATTGATGACACCATGACGGATGATCGGTTTCTGACCAGAGCGAGAGATTGAATCGGACACGACCTCTCTCAGCATCATCAGCAGATCGAAGAACTTTTCACGATGTGATAGTGCTGTGGTGGTTGGTAGATGCGATGGTGGTGTTGGTGGCGGTGGTTGCGGAGGGGGTGGTGGTCGTGGTGGTAGGGTATGCCATCATTATTCAGCCCTATCCCTACTACTATCAATTAAAGATGGAGTCAAATATATTGTTTTGCTAGCTTCAAAAATTACCTGCAGCCTTTTGCGAAACAAGAAGGAGCACAACAAGACGAAGAACGTAGTAGTACCAAAGAGCTTAATGATAGAAAGAGGGGGAACTTGGTACAGAACCGCGGGACGAAAGGTACGAGTTATGCTCCCTTATCGACATGCTGAAAATGGCTCGTGGCAGAAAGTCAAAAGGCGACCGAGTGAAACAGGGCGGTGACTTTTGCACAGCCATCAATTGCCATAATGCCAGATACAAGAAAAGTTGTGTTGGCAAGTACTTTTTCACATTTCCAAGAGACAAAGAAAGGTAAATTGCAATTGAAAAACTTCATTTTTTTGTGTTTTATATAGGCCTAAACTAAGACCGCTGCAGTGTTGTTAGTGTTAAAACAATCGGAGAGCGGCTTGAATGACTCATGTTATACCTATGTGCTAAATCCAAAACAGTTTGCTTGCTGACAGTTTACGTTCAACAGGTCGCTCACTGTTTACGTTATTGCTAGGTTGTTTGACTATATTTGTGCTTATATTTCAAAAGTAGATGTCAGATTGGCAGTTTGGCTTCGTAGTCCAGTCCCAGTAATGAAATAAATAGCCAAATAAGCAACTAATTCCTATAAAAATGCTATGCAGTAAAAACTATTCTTTAAGCAATGAGGAAATACCTATAAAAAGTCCCAGTAAAAAAAGGGGGTCTGAAACATGATTTTTGGTGCTTATGTTTTTTCACACTTCAAAACGTCAAAGGGAGATTACTTGAAATAAACATTTAATTCAAAACCATATCATGTTGCATGTCAAATGAAAGCTCTTAATATATACAGTCCGAAAATCTGTTTCAACGCTTTCTGTGTCAGTTTTAGTTCTGACTGTGGATTAAAATTTAATTAACATAGGGGTATAAATGCGAAATTCCGATGATCTTAAAAATCTTGACCTCGATTGTAAAAGTCGACTTCTATTTAATTCACAAGAGAAAAAAGATTAGTTAAAAGGAAGACACACGAAATAAAGAAAAACAGAAAAACCCAGGAAATTAATTAGTTTTCCAGTAGAATATAGAAGTGGTCTACCTTAGTCGCTCTCAGAATCCGACTCGTCATCCAGCTGAACCACAGAGTTTGTGCAGCTGACTCCACGGCATTCTCCACAAGCTATGGTGCACGTAAGTCCGTGCTTTCTGCATCTGCATCTGCCAGTTGAGCAGTCTTTCTAGCAGCAGCAGCGGATAACATTCAAAATATCCTATGGAGAAGCTGGCTTATTAGTTATGATTGGAAGTAGCCCACCCCCCTGTAACTTCCATTCCCAATCCATTGGTGATAGACCATGGTCTCTGTCTAGACTCAGCTACTCCTGGACTTGGTAGAATGTTCTGTAGGCATGGAATTCAGCTGCTGCTGCTGTTGGGGGAGCACTTTAGCTTGGATTTGTGTATGGCTTGCAGACACGTTTTGCTCATATTTGACAAACCACAGTTTGGTCAAGGTATCAGAACGTTTTTCACTGTACAGGTGAACAAATACCCTCTCACCAGCCGCTGCAACAGCATCATGACTTGACATCTTATCATTGAATACTCTAGCCTCATCCAGGAGCTCTCCTGAATCAAGCTTCTTGACTGTGAGTGATTTTGAGATGTTGAAGGGATGAGATGTCGTGTCGTATCCACAGAATGCATGGGCAAAAAGAATATTTCCTTCGTCTCGCAGAGGATCCTGTCAGGATCATAGGCTACATGTCTCCCAACCATGCCTTTGCTTCTTCGAAGATGGGCAACATCTTTGGTACTTGGGCCATCAACATAGCCATCGAAAATGATTGTAGCTAGTGTATGTTTCCTAGCAACAAAGCTGACATACATCTCTGCTAGATCTTTTAGGACGACCCTCTGGGCCATGGAAGGCGATGCAAAAGGGATCCACCATCGAGAATGTATTTCACATTTTCTCTTGGCAAGGATGCAGTTTCATTGACAGCAGACCAGAAAAATCCTGCAAGAGTATGTTTGTTGGCTTTTCTGGGGAATCCTGTCGCATCAAACAAGGAGGCAGGTACATTGGCCAGTACATAGTAAAACATTTCTTCGAGCCTGTTGGTATCATTCCCAGCGACTTGCACCAACCTTTGAAACAATAACTGCGGATCCACTTGCACCATTTCCTGGCCAATAGTCACTCCAGTTTTTGTCGTCATTGTGACTGCTTGATTGCTTTTCTTGAACGTCACGTCAGCTGGAGATTGACCCGTCATCCCTTGGAGAATGCGCTGACCAATTTCAACAGCTTGGTCAGCATTGACAGATGAGTCAGCTGCTTGGCCAGTAGCAATAGACCTAAGACTCATGTCAGCGCAAAACGGATTTTTTGATGAAACATAGTTGATGACTGTCAAAGTTTCTTTGTGGTCTTTCTCTTGCCTTATTTCAGAAGATTCTTTGTGCTGCTCACTTGTTGTGAACTCTGTTTGCGTCAAGGATTGCATCCATTGGTTTGCTGTTGCACAAGCAGGCATAGAGGGAAGCCAAACAAGCCTTTGTCGTTCGCCCATTCCGCGCCCTTTAGTTAGGCCACCATTTGACGTCAGCGTCCTCATCAATGTTTGCTCAATCACCAGATCACACGGCAGACCAGCCCTATAGCGATCGCTTCTCCTTTTCATGTGATGGCCTGCCATGAAATCGTGATAGACTTCTGGGTAGGTTTTGTTCAACTCCATCATTTGCTGTAAGTACAGCCTGGCCGACTTGGTGTAGAGGTTGTGCCCTGAAGCAGCAAAATAGGGCAACATTTTGGCAACAGCAGATAGATGGAGCTTGAAGTCTCCAGTTCTCTCAGCCTATATTGCTGTGTGAAGGAGGTGTACCATTTCTTGAATCCATAGCTTGCTCGTTCTACTTGAACATTGTCGTTTGAAATCTTCCAACGTTGCTTTAATGCGTCCTAATACAGGATGTATTGCAGCATCTCTTGCTGTTGTTTTGCCCTGCATCAGTGATTCAAAAAGAGCCTAATCAAAGTCATCTGTTATGTCAAGATCTGCAGGATTATGTAGAAGTGACTCTTCTTCTTGACAATCACCGTTTTCCTTCCTAGGATTGTAATCATTGGACAAAGTGTCAGGATGGAGCAACAGCCATGACATGTTGAAGGATGTGCTTACAAATATTGCACTCAATGCTGCTTCGACAAGAAAATGTGCTCTAATTGCCCTAGAATAAGCCTTTCCAGCAATGATGTGAACTGCAGAATTTGATGCACAAACTGCCTCTATTGCCTTGTCTTGTCTTGTCAATCGTGTTGATCATTATGGCACTTTTTTTTACCAAGGTGCATGCTGGGTGTGTTCTTGTTACCGGCGCTCACCCCATGGGCGTCAGGATCTTTAAAGTCCGTTATGATGTAATGTATGCGACACAGACTAGACCTCGGTTTATACTCTCATCCGAAGGAGTAGGAAACGAGAGTAAAGTGTCTTTCCCAGGGACACAACACAATGCCCGACCTGGGCTCAAACCCGGGACCTTCCGATCCGCAAGCCAACGCTCTAACCATTCGGCCACCATGCCTCCTGCAAGCCTGCATCATTACATTACATTACATTATTATTGCTTTAGGTCCAGCGGACTCTTCCGAGCCAAATCAGGACCGGACAACCCCCGATCCGCATAAAAGATCTGCTGAAACAACCCTAGTGGTAAAACTGAAAGCTCTCCACCAGCCAGTCACTTTACAATAAAGACATCCCACGCAGGGGACGGCTGAGGCTTCAGCCGAACTTATCGAACCCCCGTTTACAAAAACAAAATAGAATACAAACATCTTTATAAATTATCAACAAAACATATATATAAAATGCCTACATTGCTATTTATACTGAAACCCCCCCGGCACCCCAACGGTGGTTAGCCTGCATCAGCCATAAGATGACTAATACTATATGCATTTATCAACCACAGGCTCTGAAGTCTTTTCTTTCCCCTCCTACATACGTACGTGGTATAGTATGTATAGTATGTAATTGAGGTTTACGAGAGACGAGACTTCCAAGCCTGTGTATCAACAATGCCATTGACCTTGTCACCTACGCACATTTCATCACTTGGCTGTAGATTCCTGACGTCATGCGCAACAATATCTGGGCGGTAAAAATGGGGGTTCCCCAATGCATTCGCATAAAAAAATAGTTCGCTTTAAAAAGTTAAAATAAACATATTCATACCCCTTCGATTCCGTGGGACTTTTCTTCAGTTGTAAACACAACTGTAAAGAGTAAATTAGAATATATATCATTTTTATAGGATTTACTTACTTTCAAAAAGCCTGTTGGATTGGACTATCGCCAAACTGCTTATGTTAACAAGTTAAATTAGACTAAGTCTGTTTTCTCCTCGTGCTCAAATACTGTGCAAGATAACCCCTTACCTAGGCACAAAAATGGTCCTTGATCTGTTGTAATCCCTTTTCGTTTGAGTGTAAACGGGGAAATAAAAGTAATGTAGAAACTCAGTCCTTGTTCTGATCTGTGAATTTCTGCGCATTAGATCTATATTGCGTGGAATGTTGTAGTCTAGGTTCTGATTGTTCTGTCTGATTAATTAATTATTTTCCATGAAGTGACTGATGTTATTAAGCCAATGATGTGGGAGGTGAGAGGGTTGGGGAATAGGGGGACACCTGATATAAATTAAATTCACACTATTAGTGAAACATTTTGTTATTGTGCTTTATTGTGATTATTGATTGAATGACAGAGCTCTCTCTTCCCCAAACCCCCCCTCTCTCTCTCTCTCTCTCTCTCTCTCTCTCTCTCTCTCTCTCTCTCTATCTCTTTCACGATTACGGATTTAAACAGTTTCGGATAAATGAAACAGTCTGTCATGCATATTTTAATTTTAAAATATCTGTCGTTGATTAAAAAATAATAAATTCCAGGGCAGAAAACGAACCTATGACAGCAGTAGCGGAATGTTAATAATAATGATGGTTAAAAGTTTGGTTTTTGCAAACGTTGCCATAAAAATGTTCTTTTGCAATGGCATAGGCTCAATAAGTTACCACGCACAGATCATTTATATAGCAGATGATGAAATATAGCCAGCCCGAGCAAAGGGAAATAATCCGTGAGAGCGTCTCGCATTGTTGTATATGACATAATGGAAGTTCCCCCCTCTTTCCGTAATAAGCTCTTTGGTAGTACTAGATGACGATGAGGAGGAAGAAAAAGGAGTAACATAATGAACAAGAGAACAACTCAAAAACAACAACAACAAAGTACACACACAACAACAAAAACATTAATCACAAAATAGTTTCAAACGTGTTTTTTTTTTCAAAGCGCTATATTGTAATTAACTTGCAATAACTTTACGGACAAAACAATTTAAAAACAAATACTTTAGTGTTATCTTTATTTTATTTGCTAAAGCGGAAATATAGTAAACCGTACCTTCAGTTTTACAGTTTAATTAGACTGCAATAACACAACAGTAAAAATGACTAGAAAACAAATAAATCATACAATTCAATTTTAACTTGACATGGCACCGGAAATGTGTAAATCATCTCAAGCAACATTTCAAACATAAATGAGCGTATCACGCATTCTTGTGGAATCCATTCCAGCAGCAGCAACAAGAACATCAAAAAACCACATTCATGGGGCATTTGCAATGACATTTAAACAGAGAAATTGGAAGTTTAGGGAGTTCAAGCCTATAAGACGTGCAATCCGCGCCGGAGTGGCCTCGTGGCGCAGTGGATTAGTCGCCGGTTTCCTATGCCGAAGGTCGCGGGTTCGATTCCCGCAAGGGGCGAACATATGTGACTTAGTTACGATACTATTGGGGTCACCGAGGGTTTTCTCCGGGCACTCAGGTTTCCTCCCTCCCTTCAATAATGGTACTGGACGCATTCAATATAAAATTTCAAAACTAAAAATTCGGTTTTATTTTTGTCTTCCAATAGCGATATCCCTGCTTTTACACCACCTGTTTGAGTGATGGATGTGTATTTATTGTGTGTGTGTGTGTGTGTGTGTGTGTGTGTGTGTGTGATGGCGGATGAGACATGTGAGCGTGTATGTTGGTACAGATCGCCGCCCTTTGAGCCTGATTGATTTGGGGAAAGACGCATATATAGCATCCAGTATTATGACAGTTAATATAACTACTATATATATTTTTTTAAAAAGTCATTGCCTAGATTAGAGCTGTGATCATGCTTTTTGTGTGGAAATGTTTATGCGCTTAATACATTTTCATTCATTCTCTCTCTCCTCTCCCCCCCCCTCTCTCGCGCTCTCTCCCTTTCTCTCTCTACCCTCTCCCTCTCTTAATTATAAAATTGAAAACTTTTTGTTGTGGCTTATTCAGGATTCAGTTCCAAACAAACTGTCACTGCCAGACTTATCCATTTTCCATGCAACAGTTCACTTCTCAAGTTCACATTCACATTGGCTGTTGCGCCATAACAATACCATACATATCGATCTTCGTTAAGTTTATATTTTTCACACCGCCGCTATAGGCCGACGTTTAATATATCTTTTGGGCGGCACACTGGAATCAGTTTGTCCGCCACTCTGTGTGTGTGTGTGTGTGTGTGTGTAGGTGTGTGTGTGTGTGTGTGTTGTTTCAAGATGGCCTATGATGTAATCGGGTCTATTTTCCTGAGTACTACCATCGCCCTCCTTGCACGTCCACCCGTCGTGGCTGTCGTCGACAATACAGCGTCAAAGTAAGGAAAACTTCAGTCACACGCATCCTTTTTCGAACTCGGGAAAGTCTTCAAGTCGGCGCTACAGACCGTCAAAATCAAGCAAGTCACCCAGCCATTGAAGAAGAATGTAAACAAACACGGCGGCGTCCATAGGGACCGAAGGTACATCAGCCGCAGCCGACAACAACATTCTTTACAAACCAGTTAGTGAAATCGCTTCACCACAATACATAAACATTCCACTGCTTCTGTGTTTTTGTTTGTTTGTGTGTGTGTGTGTGTGTGTGTGTGTGTGTGTGTGTGTGTGTGGGTGTGTGTGTGTGTGTGTGTGTGTTGGGGGAGAGTTAATATCTTTCATTTGTATTTATATATTTCTGTTATAATGTTATTTGTTCCCACACATTTGTACAGTTGGTTACTCTAATCAAGTTAAGCCAAGTTAAGGCATTTTTATTATTTAAAAAAATGCAGTGAAAATGTGTTTTCTGCTTTTGGTGGTGAGCAGGGCTACATTGTCGGCAGGCATTTTATGCAAGTCAGTGGCCGAGCGGAGCATTTGACTCCCGTCTTTCAATCACCCTACCTTGAGAACACGGTCCGACTCGAACTGTTATTTTTTTTAAAAATTAATCCTCGTAAGAGGGACATAAAAATTGTTGCCTTGCAAGGCAGTGAAGCGTGTTGATATTAAACCGGTTTGCCGGCTACTAGTGCCACGACACTCTCTGCAAAGTCACTGCTAATGACTTGCATAAAATGCCTGCCGACAATGTAGTCCTGCTCACCACCAAAAGCAGAAGACGAATGGTCAGCCGGGGAGAACAAATTTCGTGTCGCCTTGTTCTGCATAGCCCAATGGCCACTCCAAAGGATTGTGCACAGCAAGAGCCACCCAAGGCTAGTCTAACCAACAAATGGAAGGTAGACAACCTCTCTCCCAAGCTTGAACCAGTCGCCTCCCATCCGCCACACTATCAACACGCTTTCCCATGTCCCTCTTACGAGGGATACGTGAAATTAGAGAAATTGAGCGTGCGTTCGTAATTGCTTTCCGTAACGTAGCCGTAGAGCATCGTTGGTGTATTACTACAGTAAATGCAAATTAGTACCCTACGACTACGAAAATGATACGTACTTTAGAAAGAGGGATTGAGCGCAAGTCCTTATATACTGTCCGTACCGTAAGTGTAATCGCGTGAAAACTCACATTTGTAATGAGAAGGGAGGCAACACTATGCGTATGACGTAATTATTACATTCAAGCGTGAAAAAAAAATGCAACACATGAACATTCGGCCATCTGTTGGACTAGATTGTGGTTCAAATTGAATCCTACTATTAGGACATATATATCACAGCAATGATTATATTATCATAGAAATGCTCCTGTTTATTTATTAATTATAGTTGTTTTGCTAGCCTAGAGTTTTGCACTACACAACTAGGCCTACTACTGGTACTACTCATACTGATACTGTTCGTCTGTTGTTACGAGTAGTAGGCCTACTACTACTACATGCTAGTCTTAAACTACTATAAGTAGCCTGACTAGGCTTATCATCGATCTTGAAATTTGTATGAGTGAATTACCACGTCAGTTTACTGTTAACAACACTGGTCAGTTCCATCAGCAAAACCTAATAAGCCTACATGATCATGGCCGCCATGTCACTCTAAACAAGACATTCGAGTTGGTTGCGTGTAGATCTGTAAAAACACTTTCCTCACTAACACATCAACCAAAAGTTATGATAACTTCATTCCTAAGACAATGAACTATCGAGAAAATAATACATTACAGTTGAAAAATTACAAATGTCGATACAAACTACTTACGATTTCAGCGTTCGTATAAATCCCGTTTCTCACGGTCACTCGTAAGAAAACTAGGCCAGACAGCCGTAACCCACGCCCTTTAACCTTTGCACTGCGCAAAAAGCTGTGACGTCAAGACAAAAAGTAGTTCTCGAAACGATAGGCTTACGCTACTCTCATCATTACGAACGCACGCTCAATTTCTCTAATAACAGTTGATGTCGGTCGTTCTCACGGTCGTAACCGAGAGGCGGGAGTTAAATACTACGCTCGGCTACACTTATAAAATAACCACTTAAAAACAATATTTAAAAACATTTTAGTACAGAACACTCGATTAGTACATGATCTATAGATGTGTGCACGCACACACGCACACATACGTACACGTATGTAGTATGTATGTGTGTGTGCGTGTGTGCATAAGAAAGCACAATCTGTCTTTAAAGAATAATTTGTGTTCCAAGCATTTAATCTTAATTTATAAGTTAACCTTTAGTTAGTATTATAGACATGAGTGGGACGTTAATACAAACTCTACTTTTCCTCCTCACCTCTCGTTCGCCCTCCTTCTAAAATCTTTATCCCTAATACAAAAGTTTCAAAAAATAATAAAAATAATTAGTCTAAAATCTTTATCCCTAATACAAAAGTTTCAAAAAAGTTTCAAAAGTTTCAAAAGTTTCCTTCACTAAGAACATAGATAAAGTTGCTATACATTACACCATTTCTATTTGTTTTGAAATTGGATGTAATACGTAAGGATGAAACAAGCTAGACAAGGTGATCAGTCTAATATATGTATCAATATGTCGTTGGTTTCCACGTTTTATTTTAGATGTAGATACATGTGTACCTTGGATAGGACGTACATGTATCTGCACATACTGTACATACTGATTTTAAAAAAGTAATTGTAATCCAATTTCATTAAATTTTTATTCTGAACTGTCGCTGTGTCTGTCTCTCTCCCTGTCTGTATGTTAATAAAATCAACAACATCACCTAGGTAGTAGGTGTTAAAAGTTTTGGTTGATTAATAATAATAATAATAATAATAATAATAATAATAATAATAATAATAATAATAATAATAATACAGGATGCTATGTACGCGCCTTTCCCCAAGGCTCAAAGCGCGGCGATCTATACCAACATACACGCTCACCTGTCTCATTTACCCTCACACTCACCTTCATCAGTAAGACCCAAGGACTGTACAAAACAAAACAGTCCAAGCATATATATATATATATATATATATATATATATATATAGTCAAGAAAGGGAATTGAGTTCATTAAAAAGAATACCATTTGGAAAAATATATCAATTATAAAAAAAAATAATTATATTAGTCTGTATGTCTATCTCTCTGTATGTGTCTATCCCCCATTCACCTTCTCTCTCTCTCTCTCTCTCTCTCTCTCTCTCTCTCTCTCTCTCTCTCTCTCACACGAGCGAGCGTGGTTTATTGCCCAAAACAAATCCTCAACGCCTTTACGAAAGAGTTTCGTCACGCGGCCCGGTAGTTCTGAAATCGGCTGAAATCTCTTAACCTTTCTACAACGAAAATCTTTTGAGAAAAATCGTTCATTATGCCCCTTTTGCATGTTTCTGCTACAGGTATAATTTTAAGGATTGCCTTTCATCAGAAATCTAAACCAGCACTTATTGTTTGTGAGTCTTTAAATTTGCCCTGGTTTGTGCGTGTCGCTTTAATTAAAGATGCCGTATTATGATAACAAAAAAGATAAATTTCTATGTAATGCATAAACAGCCCTCGTTCATGTTTGCCGCTTTAATTAAAGATGCACAACTAGGACAATAAAATATACACTTCCATGTAAAAGCCCTACCACAAAGGAATATATAATAAAGATATCATATTGTCGTCTACAGTCTGCACTTACTGATCAAAGAAGCCTATCAAAGATAATAATGAAACTAACAATAACTTCTTGGTGTACAAAATATTGTTCGGATATCCATGTCCAGGAACAAATTTATGTAGAATATATTAAGTTTGAATGCCTAATTATCATATCAAATTTAAAACGAAATATGGTCAATCAATAGAAAACATTTTATATCATCCGGAAATTTTGCTGTCTAATAATTATGACCTAGAGTGAACAGACGAAAATTAAAACATTCAACTACCTGCCTCCTAAATACGTACGTGCATTTGTGCGTAAGTGAGTGAATACCTCAGTATGTTTTATCATTTCGGTGAAGAAGACGTTCAAATTCAATAACAAACGAACTGCTCTAAGTCAATACATACGTAATACTAACAGTGAGTAACGAAAATATTAATTGCAGTTCAGCGTTTCAGAAGTACTCCCCTCCCCTTCTCCCTCTCTTTCTGAGAAGTACTACCCTCCCCCTCCTATTAAATGTTCATTTATGTGTGATTCAGCGTTTCCACAAGGGGGAGTACTTATGGGATATCCAGAAATATCCCACTCCCCTTTTGCAATGTTTATTTATGTATGGTCAGTGTTTTCACAACGAGGATGACTTTGGGGGATATTCCAGATATACTCTACCTCCCGCGCTTCCTTCTCGCTTAATGGGGCATTTCTTTTCATTTCGTTTTCATTTTTTTTTCTAACACGTACCACACACTTCCATATATGGATGGAACAAACAGCCGATACATAAGACAAACGACCAAAACAGGTTGTTCAACCTATCCACTTTAACCTGTTCACTTGACTTATCCACCCTAATTTGGAGGCCATGCTACCGTAAACACATAAGTTTTTTGTTTGTTTCTGACCTCATCACAAGCCACCGATTCATCCAAAAGGATTCATACCCAAAGGAGGCTGAACATAACTGGATCATGGAGAGGGCGCGACATCATTTTCTCTTCTAGGCGAGTGAAACCACTTCGATGCGCGTCATAGCCACGCCTCATAATTGCAAAACGGAGTTTTTCTCTTACCGTCATGTCATTTGTTTGTCAGTTCTTACTTTAAATACACATTTTTGTTCGCTTAAAATAACCAACAAACAACTTGTACATTGCTTATTGTACCGCTGTGTAATAAACATGTACCCTCCCCCCCTGCCACCTATCTCCCTCCACTTGGTGTGGGGGAGTGCTTTGAGATATCTCACAAGTACACACACCTTTAGAGAATAATTTTAAAAACGGGCGGGGAATACATATGGCATATCCTTAAATTACTCCCTCAATGTCTTATGAGTATTCCCGAAGAATAGTTCCGGGACGTCAGGTTGAATCAGAAGTACTCCCCCTTCTAGTAGGCTTGCCGAGCAGGTGAAGAGGGGAGTACTTCTGGGATGAGCCAGAACTACTCCAGGGAGTAAATCTAGGTCATCCCCGGTAGTATTTCTGGAAAAAATGGGTGGTGAGAAATTCTGGAATTCCCCAAAAGTACTCCCCTCGGTATTTCTGTACAAAACTGTTATGTCTTTCTTTTTTGTAACGCTTTTTTGTTAGGTTGTTGTTGTTGTTGTTGTTTTAACAAAACATGCACCTTTTTACAAGGGGGGTATTTCTGGGAAAGGGGTGTGGGGTGGGAGTCAATCTGGGTTTACTCTCCGGGGAGTACTTCTGGGTTAATAGCAGCTCCTTGGTGATGTCCACCTTGTCGGTTCCACCAATTTTCCTGATACCGGCAAGCAACCAAGGACTGCTCGGAGAGATTTTCAGTGCTGGTCTCTTAGTTGATTGAGAATCCTCTCTCGACAGTTGCTTGCCCATGGGACAAAAGTAACAACTGCCTCACAACAGCCCAAAGATCTTGATAGTCCTTTTTTGCTTTCATGTGTGTGCTGAACGGCTGGTCCAACACATCACTTTCACGTCGATAATTTTCTGGCATACGCGACAGAAACACGCATGCTTGTTCCCTTTCTTTCAAGCAGCCACCCTACATATTCAGATTTCGATAACCACAAAGAAAACAAAACAAAACAAAGCAGCAAAGGTAGAGCACAAAAACATGCGCAGACATACGATGATTTATGGCTGACCAGAAATGCATCAAATATACTCTTCCTCCTCCTCCTCCTCATCATCATCATCATCATCACAAACAACTACAGCAACAACACAATGACAACATCATAATCACCCCAACCCTCACCACCATCGACACATCATAATCATCATCATCATCATAACCAACTACGGCAACAATACAATGACAACATCATAATCACCCCAACCCTCACCACCATCGATACATCATAATCATCATCATCATCATAACCAACTACGGCAACAACACAATGACAACATCATAATCACCCCAACCCTCACCACCATCGATACATCATAATCATCATCATCATCATAACCAACTACAGCAACAACACAATGACAACATCATAATCACCACAACCCTCACCACCATCGATACATCATAATCATCATCATCATAACCAACTACGGCAACAACACAATGACAACATCATAATCACCCCAACCCTCACCACCATTGATACATCATAATCATCATCATCATAAACAACTACGGCAACAAAACAATGACAACATCATAATCACACACAATCGCCTCCAGACATTTTTACCCATTCAGTAACCAAACACGCGCGGTTTCGCTGTCCTTTTCGCTGTTTTCGTACTTTCTGTACACCGCGCGTAAGACCGAGGAAGACAACTGCGCGTGCGCGACATCAAGGGAATGAACAATTTCCAGTGGAGGTTACTTCCCTTATCATTAGCAGACGACAAAAGTCACGATCGTCGAACAATTGTCAACACCAATAATATTATAATTTTTGTTTTATAAATTTATATTTTTCAATGGCCTTTTTTGAAAACTTGACAATAAAATCTCTAGGTCAAGCAATAGATAGATACACTGGGGCGAAATTTCAAGGAGTTTTCAAGGAGCTGAGGCAATTTGGCATTTTTCAAGGAGATTCAAAGGCCGGTTCTTGAACAAGACATAGAAAATTCAAGGAGGTTCAAGGAGGTTCAAGGAGCGTACGAACCCTGTATAAATGTGGACAAATATGTTTTTTAAATGGAAACGAACCAAGAGAATTTTAAACGAAAATGGATATCGTATTTTGTATTGGTGCATTAATTATTATAACAGTTTATCCAAGGTTTCCTAAATAGATATGATGGTGTAAAATACTACACAATAATAGGTATGTATGTACGCATTATTTCATTTAGCTTCTGCATTAATAATGTACAGCGTTTTAATTATTTTACTATCCACAGATGATTTCCAATGAACATAAACTTCAACTTGTAAACCTTGTCTGAATAAAACAAAATGACAAAAAGGAATAAACTGTTACTACCATCGACTGGATTTCGCTATATTACATTCGCAGCGTCCTATTTATGGAGCGAAAAGAAGAACATCTCTCTCTCTCTCTCTGTCTCTGTCTGTCTCTCTCTCAATTTATTGATTGCAACATGGTGTAATACATGCATAGTAAGAGAGTCTTAAAGGATTCAACTCTTCGGACAAATGTCTTTCGGATCGCGTGCAAACGTAAGATGCCTTGTGTATTTTGCCAAAGTGAAAACGATTAATCGAGACAGAACGACAGGCAGAATCGAATCTTACAAACTAGACCTGCACGCAAAATGTCCAAGAGTATAGAGATACATGTAGTCTACAGCTGTAACTAAGAAAATTATGATCATTCTTTTATTGCGTGCTGGCCAACTCGTAGAATTGTTGTGGCTCTGCGCTGGCGACCGAGATCCAGCACGTACATAATAGTCTGCTGATGTTAGGATGGAAACCACGTCGCACAAGACAACTGTTTCTAAGGATAATTATGTTCACACGTGTAAAATTGGTTCCAAGAATACATTCAAACCGGGTATGCATTCATACATGTAAAGCAACGTCCAAGAAATCGTTCATTCAAGTAAACCAGTGACACAGAATTAATTCACTTACGTATGATCCTATCCTATCCCATAACTCAAAGGTCGTTGGGGCACCACAGATGATCGTTTAACCAGCGTACTCCACCTTTCTCTGTTCTCAGCAACCCTCATGGCCTCGCTCAGTGTCAAACCAGTCCATTCTCAAATGTTGTCCTTCCACCTCTTTTTCTGTCTCCTTCTTCTTCTGCCTCCTTGCACCGTGCCTTGCAGGATGGTTTTTGCAAGGCCTGATACTCTGGTGGCGTGGCCATATCATCGGAGTTTCCGTTTCTTCACCACTGTGAGCATGTCATCGTTTTGTCCAACGACTTCTGTGATGGTATGTCGGACGTCGTTGTTGGTATGGTATTAATAGGAAAACAGCGTTAGCGAATACATTCACCTATGTTAAACAACATCCTAGAAATCATTCATACATACAAAACAGAATCCAACAATTCATTCACACAATCATGTAAAGCAGCCTCAAGAAATGCATTCATTCAAGTTAAACAGCAACAAAGAATTAATTCACATAGGTGCCACACTACATGAAAAACAGCGTTCAAGACTACATTCACATGTATGTAAAACAACCTAGAATGCAACGTCATTGAATTGCCTCCCTTGTATTAAGCTGCACCTCTCTTTCACACAATGTACTTTGCTGTTGATGGATGTGTGAGATGGAGTTTGTTCGGCGCCTGTGTTCCCTGATCATGCCTGTGTGTATGCCTGTGTGTTTGTGTATGTGTGTGTGCGTGCGTTCGTGTGTGTGTGGTGGGGGGGGGGAGGGGAGGAGGGTAGAGTGGTATTCTTGTTGATGTTTTTATTTGTTTGTTTAATTTTAATTAAGATTAAAGTAACCTTTTATGCTCAAAAACGTAGTTTACGTCGTAATCACTACTTAAAGCCGTTGGCAAAATTTGATAAAATCTTGTTGGTGGATGGGGGTAGACTTACACAGTGTTTTCTGGACAAATCAGTGAACATCTACATAACTTGTATTGACATGCCTACTTGTTTTAAGGTAGTTTACAATTATTATTATAACCTCTGCCCCATATACCTTATTCTACTGCATGTTTTAATCGTACAAGTATGTTAGCTGTGATTGATTGCTCACAGTGTCTTTGTCAAATGATTTTTAATGTGCTAATGCTGCCACTGCAATTGCTCATATTGAGAAGAATAAAGTTGTAGTTTATTGTATTGTAATGCTCGTTCAAGTATATATTTACATAATAATAAAAAAAAATCAACGCCTAAGAATAATTCACACATGTAAAACAGCGCCCAAGAATACATTCACAAATGTAAAACAGCCTCGAAAAATATAGTCAAGTATGTAAACAGTGTTTCAGGAAGAAGAATTATCTGGTCCATCAGCTATTCCGTGTGACTGCCTCCAGAACTCTTGGGACTTTGGAGGACAGTCTCAAAGGACTCAAATACTGAAAGTGAATGAAATCCTTGATGTGACCGGTGCACGTGAGTGAAACTGCTGTGTATGACTGTGATTCGTGTGTATATGTGTGTGTGTGTGTGAAAGAGAGAGCGAGAGAGAGGCAGAGGATAGAGAAAGAGAGAGACAGAAAGAAAAGAGAGAGAGAGAGAGAGAGAGAGAGAGAAAGCAATAGAGAGAGAGAGAGAGAGAGAGAGAGAGAGAGAGAGAGAGAGAGAGAGAGAGAAAGAGAGAAAGAGAGAGAGAGAGAGAGAGAGATTTTATATTTGAGTCAGACAGTCAGTCATATCTATCTTTGTATTCTCTTGCGAAACATGGACACTCACAGCAGACCTACAACGAAGAATACAAAGCATGAAGATGAGATGCTATAGAAGACTTCTGGGCATTTCCTATATCCAGGAAGTCCGACAGATACCATCACAAGAGCCATTGGACAACACGATGACTTTCTCACAGTGGTAAAGAAACGGAAACTCGGATGGTATGACCACATCACCAGAGCATCAGGTCTTACAAAGACCATCCTGCAGGACACGATGCAAGGAGGCAAAAGAAAGGGGAGACAGAAAACGAGGTGAGAAGATAAAATTTGAGAATGGATTGGCTTGTCACTGAGTAAAGCCATGAGGACTTCTGAGGACAGAGAAAGATGGAATATGCTGGTTAACGATAATCTGTGATGCTCCAACGACTTCCGAGTTACCGGATAGGAAAGGATATGTTATGATAGAATATGATAGGATAGGATATTCGGTTTTCGAGTGTTTCCTTGACGCTTCATTTTTCCTTCTCCCTACTCAAAATCCTCATCTCGAGCTTCTTTTAGACTTCTGTAAAATACAGTGCTTTGCTTTGTTTTCTTATATCGTTTCCGGAATTTCTGCTGCTGCAAGTCTTTGAAGTAGTATCGCTAGCTAGCCACATTGGCACCAACATGAATACCGCAAATTAACACAGGTCTCTAAAAAAATATTGATATCATTTGGATGTGAATTCAAATAATAATTTTTGTTTAAAACGTCTGATCTTTGAGAACTTCTTTAAACTATTTGAAACGTGGCTACTTTGAGCAGAACATTGAAGTCAAAGAACAAATTTAAAATGCACGAATGAATGTTCATGGTTAACTGAATTCAATTCAACAAAATGGTTATTACCCATCACAAGAAATAAGCTTACCTACAGCCATTGGTGTCGCAATAAAAAGAACACGCACAACTGAATGTGCTGATCTTGTTTCTAGAGTGACCCCTTTCCGGTGATGTTCTTTCCAATGATCTCTTTGCTCTGTAATTAAAGGCAACTTAGCAATAATTGCACTTATAACTGTGTGCATGAGTTCCGACGGTACAGTCTTTCCATATTGGAGAACCATTAAAAACGGCTTATCGCGCATGTCGCATAATTAAAGATCGTGGAATGAGTCGTGATGGATGGCTCGCGAGAAAGCAATGTGGTCGCACCCGCCATCATCATCGATTAAATTGATGCTGTAACCGCGGTTTAGAGCCAATTCATTTTAAATGAATCTTTCGCGCCGACTGCGATTTCTCTAGCCTTCTCTCTCTCTCTCTCTCTCTCTCTCTCTCTCTCTCTCTCTCTCTCTCTCTCTCTCTCTCTCTCTCTCTCTCTCTCTGTCCGTCTGTCTGTCTCTCACACACACACACAAACACACACACACATACACACACAAACACAATGGCCGCTCGCAATGGGCTCATTACAAAAGACGCTTTGCTTTGAAATCAAATTTGAATTGCAGATGAAGGGACTTCTAAAATTAAAAAATGACAATCAACTCGTTCAATTTTATATAACGTCTTTTATTCTTTTGTCTTGATTTGTTCCAAAATTAGGTCAGAATGTGACAATTAACGAGACAATTTCCGCTTTCCTTTCTTTAAATTTCTTAACTTCGTAAGAGCTAGTGTCCTATCCTATCTTATCCTATCCCGTAACTCTAGTTGGGGCACCACAGATGATCGTTTAACCAGCATACTCCATCTTTCTCTGTCCTTAGCAACCCTAATGGCTTCGCTCAATATCAAGCCAGTCCATTCTCGAATGGTGTCCTCCCACCTCTTTTTCGGTCCCCCTCTTTTTCTACCTCCTTGCACTGTGCCTTGCAGGATGGTCTTTGCATGGCCTGATGATCTGGTGACGTAGCCATACCATCGGAGTTTCCGTTTCTTCACCACTGTGAGCAGGTCATCGTGTTGTCCAATGGCTTGTGTGATGGTCTGTCGGACTTCGTCTTTGGTGATGTGCTGTGTATAGGAAATGCCAAGAAGTCTTCTGTAGCATCTCATCTCCATGCTTTGTATTCTTCGTTGTAGATCTGCTGTGAGGGTCCATGTTTCGCAAGCGTATATGAAGATGGAGATGACAAGGGAGCACAGCAGTCTTACCTTGGAATGTAGACTGATGGTCTTGTCTTTGCAAATGGGCTTTAACCTTCCCAGGGCAGCAGTTGTTTGTGCGATCCTGGTCAATGAGATATAGGCATGGGGTTGGTGCAGGGAGGAGCAAAATATAGAAAACTAATTAATAATTACAATCGGTAATTTCAAACGTTTGCAAGTTCAATTTAAATTTTTAACAAATTACCAGCGCCGGAGGACCAAAAATCGACTGAATTTCGACATGCGGTGTTCCCTGCTTTGATGTCTTGCAATGGCCTCGGGATAAGGTGACATTTTAGCGCCGACGCCTTTTTCTCCTTTTCCACCACATTCTCCTCATCCTCTTCTTCTTTATCGTTCTTCTCCTTCTCATCTTCTTCTTTTCCCTCTTTTAAAAAAATGACCAGTATCTTAACGTATGTTATTTTGAGCCATTCCATGATAGTTATATTCTAGGCAGGAATTTAGAGTGATAACTCTTTTTCCTCACCTTTTAATGCTCCTCGATCATCATTTTACAAACATACCAATCAGCTTTAAATCATTTGATCCACTCCGTGACTCCCTCTCATTGAATAATCAAGGGGCATTAAGGTGTGACTGGTGTGTGTGTGGGGGTAGGGGAGGTGTGCGTGCGTGCGTGCGTGTGCGTGCGTGTGTGCGCGCATGAATGTGAAAGCGCGCGCGTGTGTATGTATGTGTGACTGAGTTTACTTGTGAAATTGCATTGATGTCACACTAAAAGACACAATAATGGGTTGTTCCTATAATATCGATTTTCGCAGAAAAAGCTATTTAAAAAAAACACACACACACACAAACTGACTCTTTTTCCCCCTTTTTTGTTCTTTATAATTTTATTTGGAGGAGGTGGGAAGGCTCCATTTTTTTCGGTGAGGCAACGTTCAATGTGAATATGAAAAGGATCCGTTACGTTGAAATGTGTGAATTGGGATCCCTTTAAATGCAATCCGAATTTGGAGCATTCCTCTTCTTCGTGATCTTTGTCATTCTCTTAATATTCTTCGTCCTTCTCATTGTGCACATCATCATCATCCTCGCTCCCTCCTCAAGCCCTCACTCCTCACTCAAAACAATGAAGTAGCCTATATTATGGAAGGCACCTCCTTATTCCCTGATATTTGAATAGTTAAGTGCTAATCTAAGTCTGGAATAAGCCAGAGGGGGATCACCATGTGAGGTTCTTTGTTTTATTTTTTTAAGGTTGGGGGATCACTTTAACAAACTAGTTCTGCCGAAAATAACTCAGGGATTGGTGGAAGTTATCTGCTTACTATACGCATCCAGCCAGGTAGACCTGTATCCATTGAGTTCATTTGAGGAATTCAATTCAATTCAAATCAATGGTTGAATTTATTGTCTCTTCACGACAGTGATATTAGACAATTAATTTAGTTACAAAACAATAAAACAAACAACTGTAGTGATATCAGTTACAACACTGTTGATAAGGACGATTTCATGATGACGTTTACGATATCGTAAATAATAGGACTTCGCACAACTTCTTGAATGTCACGACTCACAAGTTGTTACGTTTACACCATTGTCTTTGTACATTGATTGCAGCACTGGGCAATCAACAATCAGATGTTGGACTGTAATGTTTTCTGAACATATAGATGTAATATCTTTCACATATTCAATTGTAATTTATAAACCAGCTTTGACACACTTCTAGGTCCTTTTACAGCACTTCCTAGTTTAACATTTCTGTAAGCAACTTTTTCCAAAAGAGCAAAATATTCACATTCAGCTAAGTCAACCTTGAGCATGACAGCGTCAGAATTGTCCGCTCCTGACTTAGCCAACGCATCCGAGAGCTCATTACCATAAATACCTACATGAGATGGTACCCAACAAAAAGTCACACTGGTACCTCTCATACGTAAACAATGTATAAGAAATCGTATTTCAAACAAGAAATCTGTACGATTTTTGCTTTTCCAATTTCTTAAGGCAAGGAGCACAGCTTTAGAATCAACACAAATTGCTACTTGAAGTATTTGTTTAGGAATGGATAAAATGTATTCTGTAGCCATTAATATAGCAACAAGTTCACATGTGAATATTGATAAATTATTACCCAAACAATAAGAACGGTTGACTTTTAGTGCGGGTATACTAAACCCTGCACCACATGCTGATGACTCGAGTACACTACCGTCTGTGAACACTTTTAAATGTTGTGAGTAATGGTTTGAAATATGCTCTTGAAACTCATATTTAAGCATATTATCATTTTCATTTTTCTTTAACTCGGTGTAATCTAAATCGAATTCTGCGTTTAAGTGTTCCCAAAGTGGAATTCTTGGAGAAACAGGCATTATGGGAATGTTTGCAATATCAATATTACATTCCATCATAATGTCCTGTGTATAGTCTTGTGTTGTTTGAATATAAGAAATATTCTGTGTTACTTTTGGATATTGTGTTTTCGAAAAATTTATAATTTCCTCTTTTACTGAGTTTTCTACAGACAAACCTCGTATCAAATATTTTGCAGTTGCTAATTTTCGTTGTTCTGACAATGACAGTAAACCACACTCCTTATACACATTTAATGTGTTTGTGTGCACTGGAACACCCAGGGCCACTTTGATGGACTTACTGTCAATACTTTGAAGCCTGTTTAAGAGATAAGTATGGGCTGAAAAATAAATTTCTTGGCCATATAACAACTTTGACCTAACAAAGGACGTCGCTAAATGCAACAAAGTTTTAGTGTCTTGGCTAAATGGTTGAAAACTTAAAATCTTTAATAAGTTCAACCTTTGCCTTGCTTTTTTAATTAAATACTCAATATGAGATTTCCATTTTAACATGGGAGTAAAATGTACACCTAAGAATTTAATATTTTGCTTATAGGATAACACTTGATTTTCTAATATAAGGACTGGTAATTGTTTTTTATTCGTACCATTATTGAATAACATTAAACTCGTTTTTTCACCACAGTTGCAAACCATTTTCTTGCATAAACAAATTTATGTTGTTTAATTCAAGCTGATACAGCTTTTGTATGTATAACACTGTTCTTTTGTTGGTTCGCTTTCTAAGTGTTGTATTAATCCAGATAGCGATATCGTCTGCATATTGCACAACATGTGTATTTTTAGATAATATACGTGGGAGGTCACTTATTAGGAGAGAAAAAAGTAACGGTGCAATGATTGACCCTTGAGGTATACCCATATCAATATTTCTATTAGGAGGATATGTGTGTCCTACTCTAGTACATATAGTCCTTTCCACCAATAAGCTTTTTATGTACGAATAGATGCTTCCACTGAGACCGATAGTTTTCAACTTATACAAAAGTCTTGCGTGCCAAACACTGTCATACGCTTTCTTTACGTCGAAGAAAGTAGCAAGCACACTTTTTCTTTTAGAAAACTGTTTTTTAATATGACTAGTGAGTTTAACTAAATGGTCTGTTGTGCTACGACCTTTTCGGAATCCAGCTTGAGCCGTTGGAATAATGTTATTTTTATCACACACAAAAACTAATCTCTCATTTACAATTTTTTCCAATAATTTTCCTACATGGGATGTTAACGCAATAGGACGATAACTGTTTACAGATGTCGCAGACTTAACTTGCTTTAAGATAGGAACTATTACTGACTGTTTCCAGACTTTAGGTACAGCTCCACTTTCCCAACAGTTTTGAAAAAGTGAGAGTAATATTTTCTTTTAAATTATCGGTAAATGAAGCAGCATCTGGTACGAAATGCCATCGATTCCAACAGCTGAAGTATTAGTTGCAAAAGACTAATTTTTCATTGAGTTCATCAAGAGTAATAGGACAATTTAAAAACAATTCATCATTATTAGGGGGATCTGTATACATTTCTTTCCCTTCCTTTTCTTTTCTACTGTTGCGAACAGTCTCACTTAAACTGCTTGTAGAGCTTAGTTCAGCAAAGACAGTCACAAAGGCCTCCGCCTTTTCTGCATGAGAGGGAAATATATTATTTTCTAATTTTATGGGGTAGGTTTGTGCCTTAGGTTGATTTTTTATGTCTTTATTTTTTTTTCCAAACTTTATGTACATCTTTTGACTCAGTGATTTCTTTCTCACAAAACTTTACCCAATGTTCCCTTTTAGCTTTCGCTACGATTCTATTACAGTTAGTTTTATGTTGCTTCATATTGTTAAAATTTGCTTTCACTTTTATCTTTAATCCAATTTTTAAAAGCTTATTTCTTTTTGTTTACTGCTTCTTTACATTCATCATTCCACCATGAATTGCAATGTGTTCTCAACCCTTTATGGCGAACCTTGGGCATTGCTTGTTTAGCAGCATGGTATACAGCTACTCTAAAAATTTTCATAGAAAACATTTACATCGTCGTCACGTACATTCTCACCATCACAAGTTTCAAGAAAATGTGAAAATTGTCCCCAATTTGCCCTACTGTACACATATTTAGGTATCTTATCTTCTTTGCTGTGTTCGTCATCTTCTATCTTTTTATGTATTTCATTTGAGGAGACCTCTTATTAAGTACCCATTTCCAAACAGGTTTTGGGAAGTTGCCCTCCAAAGAACATTGTCTTATAAGAATGGGACGACATTTTTTCATGTTTGTAGCATGTACTTGTAAAAGGGTGTAAGTGTAATGGTAGAAATGAAGAGTCATTCGCACACACATACACAAGTGGGTTGCATATATCCACGAAGACCAGGAGTGTCGTGTAAGTTCAGGCAAGTTGAATTCATTTGCTTCTAAAGAGAGTGAATAGAGAAACAAGACCCTGAAAACAAATAATGGGTCTTATAAATATATGTCCCTAATCTTTAATAATAATAATAATAATAATAATAATAATAATAATAATAATAATAATAATAATAATAATAATAATAATAATAATAATAATGGATGCTATATACGCCCCTTCCCCCAAATCTCCAATCAGGCTACCAACACGCTCACTTGTTTTATCTACTCTACTCTCTCACAAACACAACAAATACACATCTATCACTCAAACATGTGGTGTATAGGCAAGGAGATCGCTATTGGAAGACGGAAAGAAAATCGAATTTTTAGTTTTGAAATTTTTATATTGACTGCGTCCAGTACCATTATTGAGGGGAGGGAGGAAACCGGAGCGCCCGGAGAAAACCCTCGGTGACCTCAACAGTCTCATACCTAAGTCACATACGTTCGCCCTTTGCGGGAATCGAACCCGCGACCTTCTGCATAGGAAACCAGCAATTAATCCACTGCGCCACGAGGCCATCCCGAGGACTTTAAATGTTTATAAAAGAATTAAAGTTTTAGACACTATAATCAAAAGTAAACAAAATATTTCAACTATAAACAAACAAGTTGTTTATATAATATTGATAATCAAAACATACTGTTACTTCGGGGGTCACTTACGGTGAATCAAAATTAGAATTCACAATTCTAACTAATTTATAAATTTTACAAAAAAATAAATATTAAATTTACAAGTAAGTACATGCAAAGTTTACGAAATTTTAAACATCATGAACCTTTCTTTAGCAAAAAGGAATTAATAATGAAATAACTTTAAAAAGAATCATGATGATTTATAATCATTACTTCTCTCAAATCAATTCTATGTAACTTCAGAAAATGGATTTTGAAACAAGTCGAGTTCTTCGAATACAAATATGGAAATATATTTACGAAATCGATATAGGTAGAAAACCAGAAAATATATGCATAGTTTATAATAAATCATCAAAGCAATATTTAAAAAAAACAACAAAAAAAACCACATAAAATACTCAATATTCCGGTTTGGTGTAAAACAAGTCCACAAATACAAACTTCCAAAGTTTATCTAAGTACCTAAGCTATCACTGGCTATTGAAATACACATGCACAAACTAACAACGTTCATGATGACAACTATATCAACTGCTAGATCTTTCTTCAATAACTACTAGTGAGAGAATGGCGGCTTCCTCTATAACAATATCCCCAAAATCAGAATTCAGATTTATGTTCATAATATAACTCAGTTACTGCACTATTATCAAAAATTCAGAAAGCTTATTATATTATTATGAATCTAGTTAGTGGAAATTTCCAAACAGGAACCGGTTCGACCAATGAGAAAATAACAACAATATTTTAAATAAGAAATATCCCGTACTTTTCGTATCATATCATGACAACTAATCAGTATTATAATTATAGGGAAAGTACTCATCAAAACCTGTTTGATAACACACCAATAAAGAAATGTAAAGTTACAAAGTGCAGGTATACATGACAATCATTCTGTTTGATAATACTTAACGATGAAATTTATCAAAACATTGACTCTGCTACATACTTACACTGTATATATACTTTTATTTTTAGATGATATAAAACAAGGTGAAAGTCTACCCTGAAAGTCCATTGTATAAAAGGTGCAGAGATCAAAATCTCATTTTCACTCGTAAAATGTTAAAATTACTGTTGAAAATGAAGACAATACATATAATCTTTTATCTTGAATCTTGTGCAGGGGCGGACGAGGGGGGGGTTTCCGGGGTTTCCGGAAACCCCCCCCCCCCCCCAGCCCAAAAGAAAAAAAAAGGAAAAGAAAGAAGAAGAAGAAGAAGGAGAGAAAGAGAGAGAGAGAGAATACAATTATAAAAATAAACATAAACATAAACATAAAATAAATACTATATATATATATATATATATATATATATATATATATATATATATATATATATATATATATATATATATATATATATATATATATATATATATATATATATATATATATATATATATATATATTTATTTTCATTTATTTATTTATTTTTTTATACGAATTTTGGAAACCCCCCCAAAAAAACTAACCGATCCGCCCCTGTTGTGTCTGATGAAAACTGGTAGATAAGGTGTTTGATACGAAATGGAGACAGATAGAGAGATACGAGATCTACATAGTATGTAGTCTTTCCAAAGTCGAAATGGAAACATGTCTGTTCTTTTTCTTCTTTCTCCTCATCTTCTTTGTCTTTCTGTGCGATGGCAAGGACAGAAACTAATTGTTGCGCGTCCTGGTCAAGAAGCTAACTTCTAAAGCGTTTGATTGATGTCGGTGTTATCACAGATGTGCAGGGAGTGGCTGCGTATTCAACAATAATCGTTATGCACTTTGTTCACGAACAACAGTTATAATGTATTCATCATTCATCTTCTAAAAATCATCAACCCGACACCGATTTTCTGCTCTCTCTCTCTCTCTCTCTCTCTCTCTCTCTCTCTCTCTCTCTCTCTCTCTCTCTCTCTCTCTCTCTCTCTCTCTCACTTTCTCTCTGTCTGTCTCTCTGTCTGTCTGTCTGTTCCTCCTTATCCATGTAAAATATGTATGTGTGCTAAATACATTATCGGTTTTTAGCCACTCATCATCCGTTCTCAGAAAATCGTCAAATCGACTGCGACAATTGCTTTAGAAGCCGTGTTGTATGACTTTACTCGTTGTTGGTCACCCCCACTCCCCTCCTCTTTTCAACTTCCCCTCTTGTCCATGACAAATAACCATGATACTTTTTTGTAATGGTTCGCTTTCTGTGAACATGATTTTGGCGACGAAACGGAAACTCCGAAGGTATGGCCACGTCACCGGAGCATCAGGCCTTGCAAAGACCATCCTGCAAGGCACGGTGCAAGGAAACAGAAGAAGAGGTAGACAGAAAAAGAGGTGGGAATGACAACATTCGAGAATGGACTGGCTTGACATTGAGCGAGGCCATAAGAGTTTCTGGGGACAGAGAAAGATGGAGTACGCTGGTTAAACGATCATCTGTGGTGCCCCAACTGCCTTCGAGTTACGGGATAGGATAAGATAGGATAGGATAGGATAGGATAGGAAGCCTTTGAATGTGTCACATTAATTATTCTAGTTCATTCAGCTTCGTCCGTCTTCAAAAAAAAACATCAAACTGGCAGCGACAGTTTTTTTTGGGAAAATCATGAGTTATGGCCTCAATGATTGAAGTGAAAAAATATTTGTTTTTAGAGGTAATATATTGTTCTATCAACAGTGAGAACATTGTGCATACTAATATAAATACTGTGTATGCGCTTAATAACCTCTCTTTCTGTAATCCCTTACCCTCTAATAACAACGAATTTGCTTGTGCTTATGTCTCCGGTCCCTTTTAGAATTCGGAGGTCAACTCCTGTTCACTTATGTCTGACGCAGACAAAGTGGGGAAGCCAAGAATGGTGGTTTCCTCTTTGCTGATTGTTTAGAATCTTAAATAAGACTAATACTATAATAAGCTATCATAGCATTGCTTAGTGTTGAAAGACCAAGAAGAGGTCTGCCACAGTGATCAGTAACGTAATCGGGATCAGTGCCCGCTTCCTGCAATGCACCGAGGTACAGAAGACAAAGCCAAAAGTTGACATCTTCCGAAGGGACGAACAAGAAATCTTTGCTGCAAATTTCACAGGGAAAATCAAAATCTGGATAAGATTCAAGCTTTGGCAAAATAGTGCCAGCAATAAATTTCGTTTAACCCGAAACGTCCCTTCACTTATATCTGACGCGCCTTCCTCATAATTGTAAACAGAACCCAATTTATTATAGAGAGCGCAACCCTGGCTGCTAATAAAATTCAATTTGAGCAACACTCTTCTGTGCAACGAAGCATTATTTAAATGTACATGTTACATTTCTTGCATTTCAACTGTACACTGAAAGTGCATTGCGAAAGATGCATAGATCAAAATCTAATTTTCACTCGCCATATCTGATTCGGAAAAAAAAGTGAGAGAGAGAGAGAGAGAGAGAGAGAGAGAGAGAGAGAGAGAGAGAGAGAGAGAGAGAGAGAGAGAGAGAGAGAGAGAGAGAGAGAGAGAGAGAGAGAGAGAGAGAGAGAGAAAGAGAGAGAGAGAGAGAGAGAAAGAGAGAGAGAGAAAAAGAGAGAGAGAGAGAGAGAGAGAGAGAGAGGGTGGGGGAGAGGAGAGAGAGAAAGAGAAATGTGGGGAGAGAGCTAGAGAGAGCTGTTAATGCATTTTGTCTTTTAGCCATTGAGAGAGGGTTGGGCAAGAGAGGTGAAGAAAACGGTAGGGTACTTTGGTGACTTATTGTGGCTAAAAGGTCAGAATGGAGAATCTCTTAAGCCGCGTGCTATATTGCAAATTCTTTAGACATCTTTCAATGAAAGAACATTTTAGATCCGAAATCTGCCTCCTCTTCGTCCTATTGAATTAGCCTTAACTTTACGATCCAGTGGTCGATTCGAAATAAAAGAGTTCTTAAGAACGCTTTATATTTTTTCCGGCTGGGGGTCAGTTGCCGTCTCACCTCCTTAGCGTACTCGGTGCTACACATAAAAGAGAGGAAAGAACGGACAAGATGGACGGACATAAAGTATTTTAGCCTGTCCCAGCCCACCCAGTAACTAAAGACGTATCAATAACCAAAGGTATTTTTTTAATGTGACGAAGAATTGAGTTCTGTCCCCGAAAGAGGCAAATTTCTACAAGGAGTCGATTTTCGGTAATTAGTCTTTCAGACAGTGAGCCACTCCGCGACCTCTTCCATCCTACGTCCCTTAATTATAGCTTCATTAAAGGGCAATTTTATGTAGGGAAGCAAAATGGTTATGCAAAGCAAATGAAGAAAGCAGACTTGGAGAAAAAAAACAACAACTGGCAATAACAAAATCCTCTACGATATAATCATAATAAATATGTCGTTAGGAAATCATGAAATTGCCGAATTCAAGAAATCGGTAGCGTATCTACCGATTTCGTGAAATTTCCAATCGTTTACCGAGAACTCGAATTCGGCAGGCTATTGCCGAAAAATAGAAAAGGCTTTTCAAAATTTTAAAATTTAAAAAAATAGGCAACCGATTTCATGAAAACGGATTTCGATCATGAAATCGACGTTATTGCCGGTTGTTCGGCAACAATGAACAATGAACGATGTTGCAAAGGCATTTATACAATATCGGACCTCATAATAATTACATAATTTATGGTAACTGTTTGTGTCTTTTCAAGTATCCACTTGGTGTCTGATCTATTTTTTATTGTGACAACTGAGTTCCCAGTTCTTTGCTTTGTAAATTATTTATTTTCATCACGTTCAGCTAAATAATCTTTATTAGAAGCATATTTTCTAAATAATCATTTGTTAACAAACAATGTAAGATTTCTCTAAATAATACATTTTGTCAATGAACAATATTTTATTTAGAAGATATCGCTAAATAATGCATTATTTAAGTAAACAATTCATTGCTTAAGGACTGCAATTAACATTATTTAGGGGATGAGCCAAAAAACTCCACCTTCGGGGAAGACAATCCGATAGAGTGCGCCTAGGGTAGCGTACTTCCGGTAGTAAATAGGCCTACGTGATCGAGCCCCTTGTAATAACTGTACACCGTGTTGCGTCACGCCATGTGGGGCCGGGTAGCTCAGTTGGTAAGAGTGTCTTGCTAGTAACCGAAAGGTCGCTGGTTCGAATCCCGGATTGGTCAATGTGTGATCATATTATTTTCCCCTTTACCAACAACTGGCCCGCTTGTGACGAGGCGTGCAATTGCAACTCTGAGCCCGGCCGCGAGCCGTCCAGCACCGCGCTCAGCCAGCCATCATCTCTCCCTACCCAGCCATCTTTAGCCGGCTCGCTCGCCCAGTCTTTAAGCCCCGCCCCCCGGGACACTTCCTTAAAGCCTGGCACAAGCCCTGACATAGCGTCAGACCCCAGCCTTCCTGCCTTGAAGTACCAGCTGTCCGAAAACACGTCAACATCACCGAGTGACCTCTGAGTTTCGACAGTACCCTTGTGCTTCCACCCGTCTAAGTTAAGGTAAGAGAGGGAACTTACTCTTTGTCATATAGCAGACCCATCACCCGTCGTTCGCCCATCATGTTCATGCGTCCTGTCAATATGTATGTTCATGTTTATAATTTTGCCTTGATGCGTCGCTATGACTTGTATTTCTCCCTTGCACATACTTTCTACCTTGTATATGACCCATGACATGTTTGGATTTATGCTTGTATGCTCCGCTTGGCCCCTGTGTAAATATCCCATGCCATACTGTCCCTCCATATAGATTAAAGCCCACAGTACAGCCCAGACCTACACCCCATTTGCCCTGTACCCTCCATTTGCTTTCCGCTTGCCCCAATGTATAAATATTTGCCATGTTGTCAACCCCATCCTATGCGCCGAATGTATCTCTTACTAGCGGCTGCCAATAAACTCCACTTTGGCCCAGTAAAGCTAGATGCATTGTTTGACTGTTGGTATTTGCACTGGCTCACCCCATGACCGGTCAAGCCAATTTGAATTCTGAGACGGGCTATCATAACCACAGGCCCTGAATCCGCACTATCCCTATCCCCAGCTGATACAGCGTCTGTATACATTGCAGACGGGTTCCTGTACCGGGCATATCACCCCGGCTTTGTATCAACTCCCAGTCACTGACCCGCCGCAGGCCCCTGTCAACGCAGGAGGTCAATGAGAAGCGAGACTTGGGACTTCACCATTTTCCAGCCGGCTAGCCACGTAAGCCGAATTCGATACCTGTGCCACAACAACAAGACGAGCACTCGTGGTCCATGAGTCATCATCGCGTGACCACTGACCTGCATCTTTCGCCCACACCCTGCTACTAACGCCAACAAGCCATCCAGAGTATCCTGGACAAATCTCCGCACTACAGTACATAGCTAAGTGCCTAAGCCTACGAGAATCCCCCCTCGCCAGATTACCAGAGTGACTTTTGAAACCATACCGATACACTCTCGCCCGGTGATGAGATCAGTCAACGATAGCTCTAGTATCCCAAATATTGACTATCCAGAAAACCTCCAGACTACTCCTTACTAAAAGACGCTACGCCTATGACTCACGCTAGAAGCATCTGACCCAGACTCTCCAATTTAAATTAAATAAAGTAGATAGTTATAGAAACCGCAATTACCCGGATTGGCCTTTGAATGTGAATTTCTTGACTATTGTAACTTTATTTTCGTTCTCGTCTTTTTCCCTGTCTGATTATTAAGTTGGCCCAGCATTAATCTCCTGAATGTCGCCGCACCATTAACCTATTCAAAGGAGGTAATAACGCGCTAGAGATTAATAGCTTAACCCCCATCCCCCAACCCCTCTCTTCGTGACATTAACTTTGGCGACCCCGACGAGACTAAAGACTTAGGTTTCCTCTCCCAACCCGACGAGACTAAAGACTTAGGTTTCCTCCCCCAACCCAACGAGACAGAAGACTTAGGTTCCCATCCCAACTTGACTAGACTTAGGACTTAGCGTAATTTCCACCCCAGCCCTCTAAGCCTAGTAGTAGATAGCATAGCCCCTTAGTTCCCTCACTGGTTTTCCCGAGTGGCGATTTCTCAAAAGGCTTTTTTCTTGCATTCATTTTTGTATTTTTGATTGATTGCATTTTGTCTTTGTGGTTGTGTTGTATTCGCCCCTTTGCAGATTCATTGTAGCTCATCCAGCCCACCCCCTTGTTTTCCGTCAGTGTACCCCTTGTGTGCGCCCCTCATTCCGGTTAGGACCTTTTACAGGGTAAGTTACCTCCCTTACCATGGCCGACCGGGGAGAGCTTGCGCTTAAGTACAAGAGTATTGGCGAGAGCTTAGGGCTCGCCGGCACCGAACTCAAAGACTACGTCTTGGCTAACGTAGATGCTGACGTGGCAGAGGAAAAGTTGAAGAGGGAGGAGAGGGCCAAAGAGCGAGAGGCGAAGAAAGAGGAGGAGAAAGAGCGCATCGCCGCGGAGGAACGGGCCGCCGCCCGGAAGCTTGCAGAGGAGGAGAAAGCCGCCGCCCGGAAGCTTGCAGAGGAGGAGAAAGCCGCCGAGCGGAGGAGAGAGGAGGCGAAGGAGAAGCTTGCAGAGGAGGAGAGAGCCGCCGAGCGGAGAAGAGAGGAGGCGAAAGAGAGGATAGCGGAGGAGGAGAGAGCCGCCGCAAGGAGGAAGGAGGAGGACGAGAGGGTAGCGGCACTGGAAGAGAAAAGGAAGGATAAGGAGCTCGAACGGCGCCAAGCACTCCTCCAACTTGAGCGCGACCGCCGCGATTTGGGTATCGCATCGCCCGCTAGCGAAGACTACTCGCTACTCGCCCCCAGCTTCGCCACCAGCACCGGGATACCCGCACCCCCCCCCCCCCCCCCCCCCGCCGATTCCGGGGATGAACTTCCCCCTGGACCCATTCGTCGAACGGGACGAATCGATTGAAGTCTATCTCGGCCGATTCGAACGAGTCGCGAGAGAAAACGGTCTTGACCCCCAGTTCTGGTATCGCAAGCTCAGTCATGGCCTTAAGGGGAAGGCCTATGAGATTCTGGCCAAGACACCGACTTCCGAGGAGGGAGACTATCCCGCCCTCAAGAGAGCCCTACTGCATGGTTTTGAGCTCTCAGGTGAGCACTACCGCAAGAATTTCCGGAACTCCCGGAGAGAGAAAGGGGAGAAGTTCACGCAGTTTGCCGACCGTCTAGCTACGCTACGGGACAAATGGATTGAGCAAACTGACGAACCCAGGACATACGATGGATTGCTAGAGTTGATGCTCGCCGAACAACTCCGAGGGACCATGCCAGCGGAACTTCGGACCTTCGCCGCCGAACAGGGCGCCGCTCGCCTTGAAGATCTGATCATCGTCGCGGACCGCTATCTCACCGCCCATCCCGACGACAGACAGCCTCGCCGTGATCCCCCCGCACCCTCGTCGCCAGGTACCCGCCACCAGCCTCGCCGGCCAATCCCGCCAGCGAACCACCGTCCACAACCGCCCAAAGGACGCCCAACCCCCGGAGCAGAGCCAGGGAAGCGGAGCCCAGAGCTCTACTGCGGCTACTGCCAGCGCCGCGGACACACCCGGGAGAAATGTTTTCGACGCATCAGCGACCAGCGTCGCAAACAAGGTAACGTACTAGCCCTACGCCAAGTTACCCCCGACGGGAAACCGGTAACCCCCGTCGTCACTCCCGCCGATCGACCGGCCGTCACTGAGCAAGTGACCGTCAACAATCGCCCAGCCCACTGTCTATACGACACTGGTCTCACCTTCGACGCCGTCGTCCGCCGCTCGTTCATCAGGGAACAAGACCTGACCGGCGAGACTATCACCCTGAAGTTGGCCGACGCGTCCCAACCCAGCACCACGCTCCCTATAGCCCGGATCCAAGTCACCAGCCGATACGTAACGGGGACCATTCAAGCTGCCGTGATGGACCAGCCCCTGTACGACCTGATTTTAGGATGCCGATACGTGTTCTTGGGGATGCCGCCCCAGCCTGTGGAGTCGATGGCCGCCGTCCAGACGCGCGCCCAGGCGAAAACAGCCGCGACACCACCCCCGATACCCAACCAGATGCCGGAACAGATCCGGAAGGCCCAAGAAAGCGACGTCACCCTCCGCAAGTGCTACGGAAAACTTCCCGCCGCACGCACTCCACCCAAGTCCGGGGACTTTTTCGTCGAAGACGGACTCCTCTTCCGTCAGAAGGACGACCATTCTCAACTCGTCGTGCCTGCGACACTCCGCCCCCAAGTCCTGGAACTTGGCCATAGCATGCCCCTGAGCGGACATATGGGCATAGGAGCGACCACTCTACGCATCAGCGCTCAGTACCACTGGCCCGGGATGACCGAAGACGTGAAGCGCTACGTCAAGTCCTGTAGCCAGTGCCAACGATACTCGCCCCGCCATCACACCGTACCGGTCACTATCAGCCCCACCGTCGTCGTCGGAACACCCTTCCAACGAGTGGCAGTCGACATCGTAGGACCCCTCCCGCGGACCAAGAAGCGGAACCAGTACCTACTAACCCTGGTCGACGCCTGCTCGATGTGGTGTGAAGCCGTTCCTCTACCAAAGATCGACGCCGCCCGAGTCGCCGACGCGCTCGTCACCATATTCACTCGAGTCGGATTCCCGGACAACATCTTGACCGACAACGGGTCCCAGTTCACCGGGAAACTCATGCAAGAGGTGTTTCAACTACTCCGCATCCGCCATATCCGGACTCCACCCTACCACCCCGCTAGCAACGGACAGGTCGAGCGCCTAAACGGGACTCTTATCTCGATAATCCGCAAGATCGCCGACGAACAGCCGGAAGCGTGGGACACATACGTCGCGTCAGCGCTCTTCGCGTATCGAGAAACCCCGCACACCTCCACCGGATATACGCCTTCCACGCTGCTTTTTGGAAGACCCCTTTCCGGACCTCTAGCCGCCTTGCGACGTAGCTGGACCGACGCCAAACTGGACGAGGCACCGGTCGACGCAACGAAATACGTCACGAAGCTCCAAGAAACCCTCAAGGCCACCTGGAAAGCCGCCTCCGCCAACCTGAAGAAGGCGAGAGAAAGACAAGCCCGCTATCACAACCGCCGCGCCCGGGACCGAGAGCTACAGGTAGGAGACCAAGTCCTACTGCTCCTCCCCAGCGGCACAAACAAGCTAGACATAGCTTGGCAAGGACCCTACCCGGTGCTTGAGAAGCTCTCACGTACCACCTATCGCATCGAGGTAGGCGGAAAGCCCAGGACCCACCACATCAATCTGCTCAAGCGGTACCTGGAGCAACCTGCACCCGCCCCAGACTCCCACTCGCTACTCACGGTCGCGCTGGCCGTCGAAGTGGATGGCACAGAGACCGGCGTCGCCGAATTTCCGCTAAAAGGGAAGGAATCCTTCCGGGACGTCTCTCTGGACCCCTCACTCCCCGCCGGCCAGCAACGCCAACTACGCGCCATCGTAGCGGAATACCGGGAAGTCCTCACCGACATTCCTGGGAGGACGGACCTGGAAGAAGTTCGACTGACCCTGACGGACCCCACTCCCGTCCGCCAGAAACCGTACCCCGTCCCACTTTCCCAGCAGCAAGTAGTCAGAACGGAAGTAGAGGCTCTGCTACAAGCCGGAGTCATCGCTCCCTCCCGTTCCCCCTACAGCGCAGGAATAGTTCTATCACGGAAGCCCAGCGGAGAACATCGCCTCTGTATCGACTTCCGGCAGTTGAACCTTGTAACCCAGTTCGTGCCCGGACCCCTATCCGACCCCACCGACTTGTTTGCAAAGCTACAATCCGCCCGATACTTCTCCCGAGTGGATCTGAGCAAAGGCTTTTATCAGATTCCCGTGCACCCTTCATCCCGCCAGTACCTAGCCTTCAGCACGATGGACGGCCACTATGAATTCAACGTTCTGCCGTTTGGTCTGCACAATGCCCCCAGTATTTTCAGCACGATGATGCGGAAGCTGTTGGACCCCCTCCACTGTCCGTTCATACACTCATTTATGGACGACATACTCGTCGCAACGGAGACATGGGAGGAGCACCTGCGAGTGGTGCGCCAACTCTTACGCCGCCTCAAAGAAGCTGGCCTCACTGCCCGGCCGACCAAATGCCAGTTCGGCTATCAGGAGCTGGAATTTCTTGGCCACACCATCAGCCGTGGACAGCTCCGGCCCCTGGAAAAGACCGTCCAGCGCCTTCGAGACGCGCCACGCCCCAAGACCAAGAAAGATGTTCAGTCCTTCCTGGGACTGAGTGGCTTCTATCAGAAATTTGTACCCGGCTACAACGGGATCGCCGCGCCACTATCCAGTCTAACCCGGAAAACCGCACCGGACCGAGTCCTCTGGACCCCGCAATGTGAAGCTGCCTTCCAGGAGCTCAAGGACAAGCTGACGTCCCAGCCGGTCCTGCGACTCCCCAACCACGGACAGCCCTTCGTCCTGCGCACAGACGCCAGCGACGTAGGCCTCGGAGCCGTTCTACTTCAACGGGACTCCGCGGACGCCCCGACGCTCTTCCCCGTCGCGTACGCCAGCCGGAAACTCAAGCCGGCCGAACAGAATTACGCCACGTCGGAGAAGGAGTGTCTCGCCCTCGTCTGGGCAGTCCAGAAGTTCCAACTGTATCTCTACGGTTCGCACTTTACCGTCCAAGTGGATCATCAGCCGCTTTCCTTCTTGGCGACATCCAAATCGCTCAACGCCCGGCTGATGAGATGGGCTCTGCTGCTCCAAGCGTACTCTTTCCAGCTGGAGCACATCCCAGGAAAAGACAACCACGGCGCAGACTTCCTCAGCCGTCACCCCGCAACCGACTCCAGCGAGTCGCCCCTGAGGGCCGACGCCCCAGCCTTCATTCCCGCCGCCGCCCTCTAACCGTAGCCGAAACCCGGCAGCTCCGCGGACCCCAGCCTTGGGCATCCGCCATTGACAACCCGGAACCCCGCATCGCCCCGCATCACCCGGATCATCGCCAACCATCGTCTCACCCGGCAGCCGACCTCAGAGCTGATTGGCCGCGTCTTCGTCGAGTCCTACGTCCTCGCCTTTTTCCTTGGGGGGGCCTCTGTGACGAGGCGTGCAATTGCAACTCTGAGCCCGGCCGCGAGCCGTCCAGCACCGCGCTCAGCCAGCCATCATCTCTCCCTACCCAGCCATCTTTAGCCGGCTCGCTCGCCCAGTCTTTAAGCCCCGCCCCCCGGGACACTTCCTTAAAGCCTGGCACAAGCCCTGACATAGCGTCAGACCCCAGCCTTCCTGCCTTGAAGTACCAGCTGTCCGAAAACACGTCAACATCACCGAGTGACCTCTGAGTTTCGACAGTACCCTTGTGCTTCCACCCGTCTAAGTTAAGGTAAGAGAGGGAACTTACTCTTTGTCATATAGCAGACCCATCACCCGTCGTTCGCCCATCATGTTCATGCGTCCTGTCAATATGTATGTTCATGTTTATAATTTTGCCTTGATGCGTCGCTATGACTTGTATTTCTCCCTTGCACATACTTTCTACCTTGTATATGACCCATGACATGTTTGGATTTATGCTTGTATGCTCCGCTTGGCCCCTGTGTAAATATCCCATGCCATACTGTCCCTCCATATAGATTAAAGCCCACAGTACAGCCCAGACCTACACCCCATTTGCCCTGTACCCTCCATTTGCTTTCCGCTTGCCCCAATGTATAAATATTTGCCATGTTGTCAACCCCATCCTATGCGCCGAATGTATCTCTTACTAGCGGCTGCCAATAAACTCCACTTTGGCCCAGTAAAGCTAGATGCATTGTTTGACTGTTGGTATTTGCACTGGCTCACCCCATGACCGGTCAAGCCAATTTGAATTCTGAGACGGGCTATCATAACCACAGGCCCTGAATCCGCACTATCCCTATCCCCAGCTGATACAGCGTCTGTATACATTGCAGACGGGTTCCTGTACCGGGCATATCACCCCGGCTTTGTATCAACTCCCAGTCACTGACCCGCCGCAGGCCCCTGTCAACGCAGGAGGTCAATGAGAAGCGAGACTTGGGACTTCACCATTTTCCAGCCGGCTAGCCACGTAAGCCGAATTCGATACCTGTGCCACAACAACAAGACGAGCACTCGTGGTCCATGAGTCATCATCGCGTGACCACTGACCTGCATCTTTCGCCCACACCCTGCTACTAACGCCAACAAGCCATCCAGAGTATCCTGGACAAATCTCCGCACTACAGTACATAGCTAAGTGCCTAAGCCTACGAGAATCCCCCCTCGCCAGATTACCAGAGTGACTTTTGAAACCATACCGATACACTCTCGCCCGGTGATGAGATCAGTCAACGATAGCTCTAGTATCCCAAATATTGACTATCCAGAAAACCTCCAGACTACTCCTTACTAAAAGACGCTACGCCTATGACTCACGCTAGAAGCATCTGACCCAGACTCTCCAATTTAAATTAAATAAAGTAGATAGTTATAGAAACCGCAATTACCCGGATTGGCCTTTGAATGTGAATTTCTTGACTATTGTAACTTTATTTTCGTTCTCGTCTTTTTCCCTGTCTGATTATTAAGTTGGCCCAGCATTAATCTCCTGAATGTCGCCGCACCATTAACCTATTCAAAGGAGGTAATAACGCGCTAGAGATTAATAGCTTAACCCCCATCCCCCAACCCCTCTCTTCGTGACACCGCTGGTGTCAGTATAAATCGGTCCAGTAGTCACCTATATGCGAAAGTGTCGTGTGACTATAATCTACAAACAACAACAACGTCACGCCATCTGCTGGAGTACCGAACTCTATAAAAATTTGTTATTATTAATATATATTATATGACTAGACTATTTAAAAAAAATATTCATGCTGAAGTTCGGGCTGAAATAAAAACTGGTCTTATGTACAAAGTTGACATTTCTTCGACAGAAAAAGGAACAGTTTTGGAATGTCAGTGTGAATGCGCTGCAGGCATGTGGCCTTCTGCACACTGTAAGCATGTAGGATGTGTCTTGCTCGGCCTGACAGACTTTTCACAAAATAAATCGTTTGTAGTACATAATCACTCCAAACATTTTACCAAGCAAAAAAAAAAAACATTTGGGGTCGCCTATGAAAGCTGAAGATATATACCGACATCAAAAAAGACTTCAAACTGTAGATTTTGATCCACGACCTGAACATGGAAGTACGCGACTATTGGCGCACCTATCGGCTGAACATTTGCATATTCAAGGGAAATAATCTTAATATTTTGGCCCATTCACAGATACAAGTCATATTATTGTTAGGTTGTGTGTAGAGATTTAAAAAAAAGAATTAAAATCGTGATTATAAGCTGTTTTGCGGTTTAAAATGAGGCAACTGCTTTATTTCATTCCATTTTTATATGTTCGCAGCAGTATTAATATACGAAACTGTAACGATAACGTCTCCGGAAAAGTGGAGTCCGTCATTATTCCTGCATTGGCGGGATTGCATTCAAAGTAAATAAACATGGAGAACTTGTGAAAAAAATTGGCAAAAGCGTGGATTCCAGTTTTTCAACAATTCAACACTCCTGCTGCTGCATGCCACTCCTGCTGCTATCTCTGCATTTTTGGATAAATAAATACAAAAAGAAAGCATACTTTTTTTTCTTCTGTCGGAGATTCTGAAAACGCTGAGCATTACTGCACAAAACTGACCTTGCCCTTTCGTTTGTGTTTGGGACGTAACAGATGTTTTATCTTAGAATTTATGTCGAAAATAAAATAATGAACAACATAAACAATCTTTGTAAAGACCTTGCATTTCATTTAAAAGGCATTCAAATTATTTAAAAAACAACAACAAGTTTTCAAGCGAATCTTAATATCCACTAAATAATAAAAATTGCAGTCCCTAAACAATACATTGTTTACGTAAGTAATGCAATGTTTAGCAACATCTTCAAAATAATACATTATTTAACACATTCTGCTAAATAATGAAGTACATAGTTAAACAAATCCTTATTCAGAAACATTTCTAAATAATACATTATTTCACACAATCTGATAAATAATGCATTTTATTGGTAAATCATTCTTCTTTTCTTTTTTTCTCTTTTTTTAAGCAAAAAGGCCTTATTTACCTATATCATGATTTATTTACGTAAACAAAATATTGTTTGGGTAAATAATGAATTATTTACGGTGACAAATATATTATTTAAGGAAATCTTACATCGTTGTAAACAAATAATTATTTAGGCAATATGCTTCTAAATAAAAACTATTTAGCTCAAAGTGGTAAAAAAACAACACCAAAAACAAATCGCAAAAAATATTTTACAAAGAGAATTCCATACTTTGAGTTCAAAGTTGCCTGTGCGATAATTGATAAATTGAATGCTTACCTGTACCGACCGGAGACTCAGTGTTTCTTCATAGATTGAGCAGCCTCCATGAAAGTTAATTGTTCTCTGTGGGCACTGACTTTCACGTACCGTGCATCATTGATCTTCACGAAGTGTAAAGGTCAGCTGAAAGAGTTTAAAGAGATGATAGCTACCCTTGCTAGAGACCGCATTAAGGATCGTGTCAATTATTATTTGAAACGTCGATTGTTTACCTCTTGGAGATACATGTAGCAGGAACGAAGAAATTTGTTACGATAATCTCTCTCTCTCTCTCTCTCTCTCTCTCTCTCTCTCTCTCTCTCTCTCTCTCTCTCTCTCTCTCTCTTTCGCATTCACGCACTCACATACACACACACGAACACACACGCACACATAAACACACAAAGTTTGGACATTTATTCGGGAAAAGCAGTCACTCAGTTAGTTGTCACAATGAATAGTAGATCAAACACCAAGTAGACATTCGTAAAGACACACATACCGTCCACGACATAATTATAATGTCAGATATTGTATCAATGCTTTTGCAACATTGTTCATTGTTGTCGACTTCGCAAAATCGGCAAAAAGGTCGATTTCATGAAATCGACATCCGTTTTCGTGAAATCGGTTGCCTATTTAACGAATTTTTCAATTTTGAAAAGCTTTTCCACTATTTCGGCAACAGCCTGTCGAATTTACGTTCTCAGTAATCGATTGGCAATTTCACGAAATAGGCAACTCAGCTGTTGATTTTACAAAGGTGAAAATGTCACGATATATATATATAGATATATCCACAAACAACTGCTGACCTAGCAAGGTTGAAGCCCATTTGGAAAGACATGACCATCAGCTTACATTCCAAGATAAGACTGCTGCGCTCCCTTGTAATCTCCATCTTCCTATACGCTTGCGAAACATGGACCCTCACAGCAGATCTACAACAAAAGGAGATGAGGTGCTACAGAAGACTTCTGGGTATTTCCTATACCCAGCACATCACCAACGACGAAGTCCGACAGACCATCACACAAGCCATTGGACCTACTCACAGTGATGAAAAAACGGAAACTCAGATGGTATGGCTACGTCATCAGATCATCAGGTCTTTACAAGTTCCCTGCTCTTTCCATCCAACTAGGAAATCCCCCCCCCCCTCCCCTCCTATCCTATCCTATCTTATGTAGGGTGGTCCAATGGTAGTGCTTTGGCTTGCGGATCTGAAGGTCCCGGGATCGAGACCTGTCCGGGCCATTGTGTTGTGTCCCTGGGAAACACGTTTTACTCCCGTTTCCTACTCCTTCGGAAGAGAGTATAAACCGAGGTCTAGTCTGTGTGTCGCATATATTCCATCATAACAAACTTTAAAGATCCTGACGCTCATGTCCTAGACGGGTGAGTGCCGGTGACAAGAACACACTCAGCAAGCACTTGGTCCTTCTCCCCCATCTCTCCCCCATCCCTGGCTGGCCAGGATAGTGCTCAGTTGTCCGGGCGTCAGACTATGCGCCCAAAGGCGGGTGGGCGTCTCGGGCGGTTTGAGTTAGATCCTGTATCGGCCCGCGCCTAGAGTCTGGTCAAGTACGGCGAGATAAGTGCGCTATAAAAATCCTCAATAATAAAATAAATACAACAAATAAATAATCCCGTAACACGGAAGTCGTTGGGGCACCACAGATGATCGTTTAACCAGCGTACTTCTTTTTTTTTTATATCACGCAGTGTTAAGCCAGTCCTCTTCTCGAATGTTGTCATCCCACCTTTTTTGTGTCTCCCTCTTCTTCCGCCTCCTTGCATCGTGCCTAGCGGGATGGTCTTTGCAAGGTCTGTTGCTCTGGTGGTTTGGCCAAACCATCGGAGTTTCCGTTTCTTCACTACTATGAACAAGTCATCGTGTTGACCCCTCACCTTCCCTTTAATGTCCTAGTCTAAATTGCCTTCTCTGTGTATAAAGGTTAACTGAAATAAACAAATACACATACGCAATGCCATCTTGATGCGTTCTCGACTCCCCAGTGCAACCATTTCATGGAATGGCTCTTTAGACGATGTTCCACTTGCAGAGCGCTCAACTAACTCCTTACCAAAAACATAAGCTCGAGTCAATAATAAGATGCAATTGAATAAGGTGTATCGATAACCAAAACTTTTTAATAAGTCGCGAAGGTCTGAATCGAAATTAATCACTACTTATGGGTGGGATTGATTGGGATAGGAGGGGGGTGGTACTAGAAGGAGGAAGCGGCTGGGGGACTAGGATGAATGGCGAGAAAGAGAGAGAGAGACAGAAAGAGAGAGAGAGACAGAGAGAGAGAGAGGGAGAGAGAAAGAGAGAAAGAGAGAGAGAGAGAGAGAGAGAGAGAGAGAGAGAGAGAGAGAGAGAGAGAGAGAGAGAAGTACCCGATGTAGATTCTAATGTTCGTGTCCTAGTTACGCGAGATCAGATATTTTCGAAGGGAACATTCCTGACCAATCACGGCGATTTCTTCTTCTTCTTCTTCTTCTTCTTCTTCTTCTTCTTCTTCTTCTTTATCATCCGTACAGTCTGCAAACCCTCATTTTACATGTTACATTTATATCTTTCGTTAATCACAATTATATCTTTCGTACAATTAACGCTCAAAACAGCTTTATTAGATAATTCGACGCGTGTGTATGCGTTTTGTGGTAGCCAAGTTTGGTTAAATGCAAGCTGTCTTACTGTGCCGTTAAAGGTAACTTTCAGACGTTGTAAGATCAAATGTTCCTTTTAATCTCTGCACGGAAACGCATTTTGTGCAAAGAATCGCACATCAGCTAATTACAACTGGATCCCATAACCTCTGATGTCGGTGAGCTCGACGTGCTCATTTCCAAAACTACCTTGTTTTGCTAGCCGTAATGCGCCGCTGTTAAAGTTAGAGGAGGAGGAGGAGGAGAAGGAAGAAGAAGAAAAAGAAGAAGAAGAAGAAGAAGAAGAAGAAGAAGAAGAAGAAGAAGAAATGCAAACTTCGTAATTTCCGATGAACAATCGTGCTGCGCTTATGTATTCTCTCTCTCTCTCTCTCTCTCTCTCTCTCTCTCTCTCTCTCTCTCTCTCTCTCCCTCTCTCTCTCTCTCTCTGAATTTCATACATTCACACGAAGCATTAGCGTGAGGGGAGAGAGAACGAGGGAAACAGAAGAAGTGAGGAAGTTAAGAAAGAGAATAGCGCAGATATACACAAGTTTAAAGCACGCAGACAAAGACAAGGAAACCGAATAAGACTGCACGAACTTTGCACTAAACTCTGTTTACATGTCGTTGATACAGCCGAAGGCAATTCGTTAGTTTTTTTCAAGGCTGTATGCATTGCCCATTTCGAGGTCGTCCTTTGCCACCCTCCTTCTTCAGAGATAAAACGGAAATAAACCAGTGCTCATTCTATGGGATACTGATATTCATGAATGCAGCTGTTTAGCAACTCGACGCATTATGCTTCATTTTTGTTTGAAAGATCCCCATGGTACGTCTTGCTTGGGATCTTAAAAAAAATGCAGCATAATGCGGCGAGTTGCCAGAGTTAAATAGCTGCATTCGTGAATATCAGTATCCCGGAGAGTACGTCTTGTTGGACCCCCGTTGGAGACGCCGGGGTTTTCTGAATAAATAGTATCCCCTCTTTATGGAAATTTTGTGCTGTAAATTCCCACTGTTTCTGTCATTCTCATTTGTTCTTTGTCGTGTCTACTCTGTTCTATCAATCTACTTCTTCTTCGCTAGACCAGTCACCTACTTTTTCTTCTTGAAAACTGTCTCAAAACCCTCATTTGTGTGTATGGGGTCTGTGGAATCAGCTTGGGGATATTGGACGCTTTCTGCCAAATGGTTCCTAGGACCTTCTATAGTATTATTATTTAGCAATGTAAGCATTTTATATGTATGTGTTTTGTTAATATTTTAAAATGATGCTCATATTCTGTTTTGTTTTTGTAAACGGGGTTCGATAAATTAGAGTAAAGCCTCAGCCTTGGGATGCCTTTACCGTAAAATGACCGCTGGTGGAGTGCCTTCAGTGTTACCATTAGGGTTGTTTTAGCCGTTCTTTTATGGGCATCAGGGGTGAGCCCTCTTTAACCAAGTTATGGTCCTGATTCGGCTCTTTGCAGCCTGCTGGACCCTATAAACAATGACTAACTAACCAACTAATGTCTTGTTGGGATTACAATATTTGGGAACTATATGGGGTTTGGGGTCCCGGAACAACGTGCCAAATCAGTACTGATACTGAAAAGTCACTTTCGTTAGCTATAGAATATATAAGAAAATTTAATTTTCGTTCACAATCGGTGGCTTCTGATTTAAGGTGTTGAATCAAGTGACTAATGCACTGAATGAGGTTAACCGAATGAACGCCATTCACTGAACAATGCTCTCATGTGAACCCTACTCACTTGAACACTGCTCACAAGTGAACGCTACTCACTGCACAATGCTCACAGGTGAACACTCCACGGAACACTGCTCACAGGTTAAAAAAAACTACTCACTGAACAGTGCTCACCGGTGAACGCTACTCACCGAACACTGCCCACAGTGAACATTAGCTTGAGGCCAACATTTATATATCGTCTGAACCGTCTACCAGACAAAAGGATCTGTGCAATAAATCTGGGGGAAAAAATGAAATAATAAAACGTGCTGGTTGCATCAAGTCTGTTAAAGCAGCTGAAACTGAGTTATGTTTAACATCAGCGGAAGTCGAGCAAGCCCTGAAGATTTTCAACATAATAAATATATATGTGCAATATATTGTCACTGCTTGTAATTTGTTAACGTTGGGGGAACATACAGTATCAGCCTCATCTCTCAGGTGCAAATGTCTTAAAATCAGTTATAACGCAAAGCAAACTCTACAATACATTCAAACAGACATGTATTCATTGACATTACATATGGATTTGGATTTTGTATTTCTGAAAAAATGATAACACTGCAGGTGATATGTTACATTCTTTTTTTCTTTTTTTAAATTTAAAGGTTAGTATCTATCAGGTGACGTTTGAACACTAGTTTATCTCCATTAAAATTGTATTTGAAGAAAAAAAAGATGTCTCCAATTTGTCTATGCAGCTGCGACCGAGTCATGTCTAGAGCCACGGTAAAATCCTCTCTAAAAACACATATGCAAGTGATTCTTATCTCTGCTATATGTTATATCCGCCAGCTTGCAATAAGAGCCGTCTGTTTCCTGTTGCTGTTCTGTTATCTGACGGTAGTTTAGCAGTTTGGGGATGTCTATTGTCTGTTTAGCGGTTCCCAGGTGGTTGAGGAGTTTTAAGCAATCATTTGTATCACATGTTTTAACCCTTTGCCGTTGTTCTGTATATAGTTCTTGTACTACTGTCTGGTTGCGGTTGTTAATGACATGCTGAAATGGAAAATGATGGTGATATTTTTTTAAATAAAAATACCTCCTCTCTCTCTCTCTCTCTCTCTCTCTCTCTCTCTCTCTCTCTCTCTCTCTCTCTCTCTCTCTCTCTCTCTCTCTCTCTCTCTCCTCTCTCTCTCTCTCTCTCTCTCTCCCCCCCCCCCCCCAGAACTGAAGAAGTTTAAAACAATCTCCAAAATAGCTTCAAACAACATAGAGGTGAGTATTATTTTGTTTAATCTCTGCCATTCTCCAAGGTACAGTAAGATTACACTATGTTTGCTAAAGCTGTACAGTACATGTCGCTGAATGATAATGATGATAATAATGGTGATGATGAACGCCTACAATTTCGAGAACAAAGACACAAGACACCATCTGATGATGATGATGATGATGATGATGATGATGATGATGATGATGATGATGATGATGATGATGATGATGATGATGAGGCAGAAGAGAAAGACAATTATGAATTCAAGCAGCCAATAGCGTCCACCGAATAATCCTTCGCCTAACATTCGTCTCATCCCTGGAAGATTAATAGACCTCTCCCAGATCGACCACCTGTGCAGGAGAACGCTTGTACTGTTATTTATCTGTGCCGCTACCTAACTTCTTCCTAAACCCCATGACACATCACTAGCGATTCCTCAATATTTGCTTATACACTACTATATGCTGCATCTGCCTATATACTAACTGTGCTAATTTTTTAGAGTTATAAGTCCAACACACTCTGTATTACCTCCAGAATGAATGCAGCCCTTGGAGCAAGGCTACGTCTGATTTATTTCCGAGGACGGACATCGCGCTCTAACGATCTCGTTTAACTCGGTGGCCATTTTCTTTGTCAAGAATTTCACGGACACTCTAACAAGGCCCCTCCTCCCCGTCATCCTCCTTCTTCCCTTATCCCTTAGAGTTGTCTTGAATGCTTAGTGTTTGTTAGACGAAAAGCTTGAACTTTCTCGCCTCAGTAGGGTTTGGTACTCAGCGTCAAGCTAAATGATGCGAGGTCTGCTATATTTCGGCTCTGAATGATTTCCCTTTGCCTAAGCGAAAGGATAGCCATTGATTTCTCAACAAACAAACAAACGGGATACGAAGCACAGCCTTCGATGAAAAGATGAAACAGCGAGTTTTGGGAATAATAACAAATAGAAGAATTGTATGTAGACTTACGTTTTATAGTTGTGGCTTGTTATGCGCGACCCGGTGCTAGCGAAAAGACATAGACCAACCAATCAAAAGGTTGGACTCATCTGTGTCACCGGAAGTCAAAGAGCCAACTCACTGCCGAGTGGCCTTGTGGAGATCACAATTAATACTGTTACAAAAATAGACTTTCTGAGCTGTTAGGCGGAAATGTATCAAAAACGAAGAAAAGGACGGCTGGGGTAGGGTGGGAGAGAAAGAGAGAGGGGGAGGGGGAAGAAGAGAGATTGCCGGGACGGAAGAGAGAAAATGGGGAAGCAGCTGGAAGAGTGGGAATTGTGGAAGTGAGAAAAATGGGGGTAAACATCCAGCAGATAGTCAAGAGATAAAAAAGCAGTACATGTGGTGAAAATGATCTTAACAATACTGGATGTCAATCGTTTAACAACCGGCACATGAACACATCTCTCTCGAGACTCCCTTCACTCTTCAGTGATTCCATTATTTACTCAGACGGGACTAAAAGTTATTTACTTTCTGACCATCTTACTACTGTCTGCACTGCCACTCCTACTATTTGCCAAAGGTCCATCGACAGTTACTAAAACCAAACCCGTGCACGAGGCTGTCGATGTAAGGCATATGAGCCTCTCCACTCAAGCAGATGGTTTCATACAGTGTTTTTTGGTTGTTTTTATTTTTTAAATAAAAACGCATCTTCATGACAACGACATTTGAGCGCATAATTTTTATTTATTTTAAGTTGTTGACACGTCCAAATGTCAGAGATCGTTCAAGCAAATAAATAATGCTGGATTTTGGTGCAAATTCATGGACGAGAACAATTTAAACACACGCTCGCACGCACGTGAATGTACGCACGCATGCACACAACAACAACAACATCAACCAAGACGACGACGACGACATGTACAAATTGTACAAGAGCATCTAGATGAATCATAAAATCCTTTCAAAACCGAAACCTTGAAAGCACCGAACGAATATAAGAAGCCATCTACCACACACAGTCTAGAAAGATTTGACTGAGAACACTGAAATATTCATATTACCCTAGCTCATGAAAGTAAATCCATACACAATATTCAAACACAATTGAAAACACTTCAGAATTTCCAGCTTAACAATTATGTATTACAGGCTAAAGATCCTGGTATATCTACCACAATATTCTGGACAGGTGTTCCCACTAGCTATAGTTACATTCCTTCTTAGCCTAGCCTATCCTATCCTATCCCTAACTCGGAGGTCGTAGGGGCACCACGGATTTTCGTATTCTTAGCATTCTCCCCATTATTATTCAATTGAAATATATATAGCTATACCTGGAAATATATACTTTCATATATACCCAAAAAATACATTCAAAATTTTTTAAATTTGAGAAAAATTGAAATATATATAGCTATCCCTTCTTAGCATTTTCCCCATTATTATTCAGTTGAAATATATATAGAGCTATACCTGGAATTTAGTAATAATTTATTTAAGATTCTCTCTGCACCAGTGCATATTGTAATTTTGGAATTCCCAATGGCACTAAACACTGTATTCCCATTTGTCCTAGGATGAATGAGAATTCCAGTTTACACTAGGTGTTTCTTTCCAGTGTTGCCTAGAATTCCAGTTCACGTTAGAATATAAACTATGAGAATTTGGGGATGTGGACATCCAGGATATTCCCCAAAACACCAGTTCGTACGATTCTGAATCCCATTTTTCCTGTGACATAAATATTCAAAATTCAAGATTCAAGGACACTTTATTAACTCAAACAAAGAAATTAAGACATACTTTGCTGTCAGTGCTACAACAAGTTGCAATAAACGTGTAAGAAACGGCAATTGCAAGCAATCGCTCATTAAAAGGTTGCCAAATACATAGACTATAACGAAGCAACAGGCAACAGTAAATTAATTAAATGCACAAAGTCCCCAATGAAAAACAATGTCAGGGTAAACAAAATTAAGGCAATCCAGCACACACACACACTTGGCATACCATAACACACTTCTATTCGTTATAAGAAACACATATTAACGTTTGTTTAATAGTTGGATTGATTTGGGGAAAAGCTAGATCTGGTTCGTACAGTGGAACACTTGGGTACATGGAAACGGCGTCCAGATGGGGGAACGTCATTCTGTTTGGCCAGGCTTTGTGTATTGTCTCCCGCAATCATCATAGCCTTTTGCACAACACGACATTCATACAACTCACGCAGACTCTTCTGCTGCTCACCCACTACTTTTCCGCACGCTTTCACCACTCTGTAAAACACATTCTTGTTCTTCACACTAAAGCCACCATATTAGGATATAAAACCAAATGTAAGAATAGATTCAACAAAACCCCGGTAAAAAAAGGGCACAGGACGGACTTGTTCACATTCAGAGATCGGGAGTTTTTGGAGACAATAAATTAGCGATTAACATTTGTTGTGAATGGACGCGGTATTGGTGTCAAAATTAAGTTTGTTGTCGATAACCGTCCCAAGATAGTTGAACTCATTCAGACACTACATTTTCACGCCATCAATACGTAAAATATGTAAATTTAAATGAATGCTATATGACACGAGTTAGTTGATTGGTAGTAGTGGTGGAAATCAAAATGTTCATGGTGGAATGTGTGTAAAATACTTCTGCCGTGGGGGAGGGTCGAGGGACTGGTAATCAGTAAGTTTAGTTTGCTCTGGCTTCTTTAGGAAAGAACTATACTACTCAAAATAATACTTGGACATATGGGTCTCTCTTTAAATCAGAAACACGAATTCAATTTATTAGTTCATCATATTTTATTGCAATCATTTCTGCATCAATAACAAAAATGATTGTCGACATTAGTCGCTTAAAATTCGAGTAAATTCAATTTAACTGGACATACCCCTCATTTACAAAATCAAAACTTTAGAAACCAAAAATCTATAGAGTCAGTATCGGGTGTGGCTACCGTTTGCATCAATGCAGTCTTGGCATCGTTGTCTCATGGACCGTATCAGGTTATGGAGGATGTTTCCTGGGATGGCCAACCACTCTTGCTGGAGAATTCGGGCCAGAACTTCAAGTTTAGCTCCTGGATGGAGGTTTGCCCGTGCCTGTCGACCCAAGACATCCCACAGATGTTCTATGGGGTTCAAATCGGGTGATCGAGCCGGCCAATCCATCCTTATGACGTGCTGTTGCTGCAGGAAGTCATTGACGATACGCGCTCGGTGGGGTCTGGCATTATCGTCCTGTAGTATGGCACCTTCCCCAATGGCCCGCAGAGCTGGGAGAACCCTAGGTTGTATGACGTCATCCCTGTAGCCAATACCGTTTAAGTTGCCATGAATTTGGAGCAGGGGTGCTCTGAAGTTTAATGCGAAGCCACCCCACATCATGACAGATCCACCACCAAAGCAGTCATGCTCGCGCACCGTCGCATCAGCAAAACGCTCCCGTGGACGCCTCCAAACATTCACTCGACGGTCGTTGAAAGACAAGTAGAACCGAGACTCGTCTGTAAAGAGCACCCTTGACCAATGTTGCCTAGTCCACACCAAATGACGCCGAGCCCAGGCCAAACGCGCTGACGGTGAGCTGGGGTGAGCAAAGGCCGTACTGCTGGTCGTCTTGATCGCAGGTTTGCCTCGTGTAGACGGTTGCGAATTGTCTGGTCGCTGACGTTAACATTGCTGGCTGCGTGAAGCTGTCGTCTGATGGTGTTTGCTGTAGCGGACCTCATCCTCAGAGCTGACAAGGTGATGAAATGGTCTTGTCTTGCAGTGGTAACGCGGGGGCGTCCGGACCTTCTTGGTTCTTGGACGCTTCCAGTGTTGTGAAAGCGCTCCCGCAGCCTTTGGACAACGGAGTGGGACATTCCCAGCCGCATGCCAACTTCTCTCACCCCCACCCCTTCCTGAAGCCATGCAATAGCTCTGCCTCTATCCACATCAGTCAATCGTCGCCTTGGGGGCTTTGTTAAAAAAGCAGCAAAAGCGCTGCCATTTATACCCAGAAAAAAGCGCCGATTGTTGAACTGAACTCAGAAAATGCAAGCCTTTCGCGTGCAAATCACTTTTTAACGTTGAAAAATTTGCTGTATTAAATTAGGGTAATTTTTTTGTAAAAATTGGGTTTGTTTTTCAACTCAGTGCAGAAAGTTCAAAACTCACACATGTGATTACTTGTCAGAATAAGATTGTCTTGAATGTTACTGTACAGGTTAAGTTTTGAAATAAGCAATATAAGCGCTATTATTGATAGCAGCAAAAACTAATTAAACTAAATGAAATATGAGAGTGACCCTTCAATTATTTTGAGTAGTATATGCAACAACAGACGGCTGGAAGTGGCCTAGTGACCATTCGTTCTCCCTCCCTCCCTCCATCCTCAACCATAACTCTACCTCCGCCTATTCTTCCACAGTACAACACCGACAGGTGGAAGCTTGTATGTCCACACTTCGGGCTACAAGCGAACGGCATGTGCATGCCATAATTGTTGAAATTCGCCACTTGTACTCTCCCCTTCCCACTCTCTCATTCTATAGTCTGCATAGTGGCGCTCACACATATACTCACAAATGAATAGGGGCGCACAAAACCACAAACACACACACATACACACACACAAACGCGCGTGCGCACAACACAAATAATAATGCACAACTCAGCACTGTTGTTTATGAACTCAAACTTTTCAGCTTTGTAAAGAAAGATAAATTTAAAAAACAATGATAAAAGGACAACACGATGACATGCTCACAATGGTGAAGAAACGGAAACTCCGATAATATGGCCATATTATCGGAGTTTCCGTTTCTTCACCATTGTGAGCATGTCATCGTGTTAGGCCTTGCAAAAAAACCATCCTGCAAAGCACGGTGCAAGGAGGCAGAAGAAGAGGAAAACCGAAAAAGAGGTGGGAGGACAACTTTCGAGAATGGACTGGTTTGACATTGAACGAAACCATGAGGGTGGCTGAGGATAGAGAAAGATGGAGTACACTGGTTGAACGATCATCGGTGGTGCCCCAACGACCTTCGAGTTACGGGATACGATAAGATAGGATAGGATAGGATAGGATAGGATAGGATAAAAAGAACTGTCTGTCTATGCCATGCCCAACTTTGAAAACTGATTGCTTTACTTGCAAATTAATGGGGGCGCCTTCATTATGCTCGTATACCCGTATGATACATTTTCACTTCCACCTTCACCTCTTCATCCTCTTCATTATTATCATGAACATTTCTTTTTTTATTTATCATCATAATCATCATCATCATCATCATCATCATCATCATCATCATCATCATCATCATCATCATCATCATCATCATCGTTGTCGAAGTGCCATCATCATCATCATCATCATCATCATCATCATCATCATCATCATAATCATCATCATCATCACCACCACCACCACCTTCATCATGCCTCGTCATCATTAAAATTATCATCGTCGTCATCATTATCGTTATCGTCGTCGTTATTATTCAGGTTTAACTTTCGATGCAAAACCCGGACAGTAACTTGAGTAAGCACCTTTCTCCCTTTAAACCGAATATCTTGATATCCCCCTGACGGCCAATCGAGCCTTATTCATTAACGTGCCACTGGGCCCACTCGGTGAAAAAGTTGGGTGGGGAAAGAAACCAGAGATCCATCATCAGATAAAAGTCAACAATTGCCAAGAAAACCTCCTGCGGTTCCCGGGGAATAATCTTCAGTTACTTTTGGCAACTTGCACGTGAATTGTGATCGAGTAATTCTTTCAAGTTCTATCCAACCTCGCCCATCCCTTCACTTTACATTTCAGCCCCTAAGCCCCCCTCCACCATCCCCAACTCTCCCCCTTGCAATGCATCTCCTTCTCCTTCTCTCATATAGCTCTGCATCTGTCCCCGGAAGTCCTACAGCGTCTGCCCTTGTAAGTGTGTTCTTCTTGTCACTCTTTTCTAGACTTCCATTTCCATATCTGCTCTTATGTCTATCTCTATCAGTCTACGACTCTAGCTAGCTCTCTGTCAATTGTCTAACGAAAACAAGAAAGAGTCTATTTCTCTCTCTTTCCTGTTCATCTGTCTTTCCATCCGTCTATCTGTATCAGGACTAGTGCGCATACTGTTGTTGTTGTTGTTGTTGTTGTTGTTATTATTATTATTATTATTAATATTATTATTATTATTTAAGACATAATAATATTTAGTAACCACGTAAAGCAATTACAGGATGTTGGTGTGACATGGCGACAATAGCACAAGAATCATTTCACATCCATTTCTTCTTTTGGAACTACCGTTATGTACTCAGCACATTAAAGGAACAAGGAAGGGTATTAAAATTCATTAATTAAATTAATAATAGACACAATAATTATCACAATGGTACAATGCAGTACAATAAAGAGAAGAGGCAGAGAATGCAGCAAAAGAGAAAAATCCGCCTAATCTAGACATAGCTCTAGGCGCTTACATGAATACAGAACAACTTTATCTATATTTGGTGGGGCTGTGCGCTGGACATACTTTTTATTTATTAGACCAATTCTATGCTGTAAGGTACATTTTTGCCTGTGATGCTCGTTTATGTTACGTAATGTCAGTTGTATAAGGTACATTTAAATGTGTGTGTGAGGGGTGTTGCGAGTACGTCGCATTTGACCGTGCATGGGAGGCAGTGTTTATATGTCTTAATGAATGTTTACATTTCATACCTTATGTATCTCAAGTGTGAATGTCTCTCATTTATTTGAGCAATGTTTCATGCCTGTCAAAGTTTCTTGTAAGAGGCAATAAAGATTTGCTGAAACTGAACTGCATAAAACATACCAATTAAGAAACAACAACAAGAACCAGAAAATACAATTAAGGAACATCCTTTAACTATAGAACAACAAAGACCGTAGCCTCAGTATCTGCACGAAGTAAGGATTATCCTATGTCTGCCATTCTGTATGTTTATTAACTTATCTGTTTATTTGTCTCTGTTTATAGCTCTGTCTGTAATGATTGATTGTTTACCGATCGGAAACCAGGGGAAATATTCTGATGGTCTCTCCATTCATACGCCGAATGTCCCTCTGCCAATCTCTGGGTCTATTTTGCTGTTTCTTGTCGACCGGAAATAAAGGAATAAATGTCTTTCCATCGTTAAAGACTCAAAAATAGGACAAAGTAATGCAATTTTCTACGAATGTAGATTCGAGCTTTCCCGTATACTTGGCATCTGTTTTGTTTACTCAAGACTTCCGATGTATACCCGACGCAACGATCATTCCTCGATTACCATTGAAAGAGACCCAAATCCAAAGATAGAGTCTGTGTAGAGGAGGAGAAGGAGGAAGACAAAGAAGAAGAAGAGGAGGCGATAGAAGGAGAAGAAGAGGAAGTGGACGAATAAGGAGAATTAGGATGATACTTCGATTACCTTTTCATCGCTCTATCGAATCTGTGATTACCTTTCCATCGCTCCCATTAAAAATATGTCCACAACTAAAGGAAGAGGATAAGAAAGAGGGGAAATCAGAAGGAGGAGGATAGGGAGCATAGGAGAGAAGGTGGTTGGGTTTGGAAGGGTGAGGATGGACCACAAAGGAGGAAGATTCTCTATAGCTCCATTGACAAGACACGCAAAGCCAAGGATGAGAAATGTGTGAGAAGGAAGAAGAAGCAAGAGGATGAGGACCGAGACGGAGGCGAGTAAAGAGAGAAGGAAGAGGAGAAAAACTAGAAGAGACTGGCGCTTCAGGCACTCTTGGGAACAACTCGCATGCATTTGATACATTTTGAGGAGAGACTTGTTTTAATCTTTTGCAAATTTTATCATCATCATCATCATCATCACCATCATCATCATCATCATCATCATCATCATCATCATCATCATCATCATCATCATCATCATCATCATCGTCGTCGTCGTCGTCGTCGTCTTCTAATGCATCGTCCAGTGGTGTCTCAAAATGATCAACAGATAAAATATCGCTTGTGACATTAAAGCAATTCATATTCTTATTGTGTTTTTTTTTCTGTTGATATATTCTTAATGTTTGCATAGGAATAGGCTAACTATATAACCTGCAATCACTCTGTGTTTTACGACCTAAAAAATATGATCTGAACAACTCGCCCACAGCAGGGCGACTCCATGCAGTGTGTATTGTCCATCTTCAAAATCAGCAGGAGTCAGTCATTTTTCTTGGAAATTTTTTTCTATAAAATGACTCAGCCTTGCAACAAGATTTTAAGGTTACATCATACCGCAGCTGGTTTTTTTAAAAGCGATCTTGGAATAACGGATCGTGCCGCGCGTATCTGAAGTGTTTAAAAACTAAAATGCTGGAATGACGGTGTCTTAAGACGTATCTAGTTCTAACGAAAGGCTCTTTTATAAAAGATATCTTGTACAGCCCTTACGTTTTTGACGCCTTCCATGTTTTTAATCGTTCTCTCCCTGTGTGTTTTTTAGGACAACCCCTTTACCCCTCCCCCCCACACACACACTCATACATACACACATACATGCATACAAACATACATACACATACATACATACATACAAACACACACACGCACAAACACACATACATACATATACATATACAATATACATATACATATACAATATACATATACACGCACACCTATTAGTGGTTATAACGTAACATTCCTTTCCTTTGTTCTGGCCGTGCAAATGCTTTGTAAAATCCGGTAGTGATGTTTATAGACCAGACTGAGGAAAAAAGACACTTCTGATCTTAAAAAATTACATTTGATTTTAGATATGTCATACATATAGTCTATATGCAGGAGACTGTAATAAAGCAGAAGCATTACCTATGGCGAGCAGAGCCTGTCACAATAGGCTAGTTTGGACCCTGCCCTAAGGCTTCTCGCCTCAAAAACTTCATCCTGCTTTGGACTTTGTAACTTAAAGTCAATGCCTAGCAGACGACACAAATCAGAACTGTTCTAAGCATAAGTAAGGAAAACTGTTCGCTAAGGTAGGCCGAGTCAGAATCCTGCTGACCTATATCCGTTCATCCCCCGCCAGAGGGCGCTAAGGTACCTCGGGAGATCGCGAGCCGACCCCAGAAAAGCGATAGTTAAGACCCTGAGCGCAGACGATAAGTAATATGTATTATGTTTCAACTGGTCATCTTGTTTTCAAAATTTAGACATATTTTGTGTGTGTGCGTCTGTGGGTGTGTTTGTGTGTGTGTGTGTTTGTGTGTGTGTGTCTGTGTGTGTGTGTGTTCCGTATTGAATTGTTTTGGTATATCAAGAGTTGTAACTTTTAAGAACCCTAATACTACTTTTAATTACAGCCTTAATTATAATTCAACAACCTTAATTACACAGAAAACAACTGACGCGCAGAAGTAACACTGAGACAGAGAGAGAGAGAGAGAGAGAGAGAGAGAGAGAGAGAGAGAGAGAGAGAGGGAGAGAGAGAGGGGTGGGGGAGAAAGAGTGAGAGAGGGAGAGAGAGAGAGAGACATAATCACGACTGCGTGAGTAACGAACAAGGAAGGAAAATGTAGTAAGTTTACAGTCCTGTTGGTCCTATCCTATCCTATCCTATTCTATCCTGTCCTATTTTATCCTATCCCGTAACTCGAAGGTCGTAGGGGCACCACAGATGATCGTTTAACCAGTGTAATTCATCTTTCTCTGTCCTCAGAAACCCTCATGGCTTTGCTCAGTGTCAAGCCAGTCCATTCTCGAATGTTGTCCTCCCACCTCTTTTTCTGTCTCCCTCTTCTTCTGCCTCCTTGCACCGTGCCTTGTGTGATGGTCTTTGCAAGGCATGATGCTCTGGTGATTTGGCCATACCATCGGAGTTTCCGTTTCTTCACTACTGCGAGCATGTCATCGTGTTGTCCAATGGCATGTGTGATGGTCTGTCGGATTTCGTTGTTGGTGATGTGCTGGGTATAGGAAATGCCCAGAAGTCTAATTCTGTAGCAACTCATCTCCATGCTTTGTATTCTTCGTTGTAGATCTGCTGTGAGAGTCCATGTTTCGCAAGCGTATAGGAAAATGGAGATGACAAGAAAAGCAGCAGCCTTACCTTGGAATGTAGACTGGTCGTCTTGTCTTTCCAAATGGGCTTCAACTTTGTCAGGGAAGCAGTTGTTTGTGCGATCCTGGGGTCTTATTCATGAGTACCGTGTAAAGTACACGCCGTGTACAGCGAAGTCATGACTTGAAAGTTGCCGACAACCCAAGGAGCTCAGTCGGTATGCACGGGTGACGACCTGACCGCCGACTTTAAAGTTGCCGTGCAAAGCCAAGATCACGGGGAATTCCCGATGAATAGCTTCAAATACGCATGCGCGAAGGCCGTGAGCGAAGGCCGTGACCTTCTTTCCTCTATTGCATGCTTTGACTTTTGGTTTATGGTGATGGAGATTAAAAGTTCGAAAAAAAAACCCAATGTTACGACGAGAGAGAGTTCATTGTTGCTGGGGGAGGTAACACTGCACAAGGACTAAATCCAAAGCAAGCACAAAAGCGGTGTTCGAAGAATAAAACGGGCAGTGTTGGAAGCGATCGCGAGTAATAATAGAGCCTAGGTCAGTAGGTGCCTGTGTCGTCTGCTGTAGGTTTTGATCAGTGTCAATGTGGGTTTTACGATCTGTTTCCTTTTTTACGAAAATTTAACAGGCTGTCCTAAAACCTTTTTAATATCATGATGATTATAAATTCGAAGAACTCTACAAGACAAATGTATGTTTTGTGTAACTTGTAGCTCTGTAAGTTGCTTGTTGTTTGATTACATTGTCTGCATTAATTGCATGAGAAAAAGGGCTGAAGCGTTACAACTGTTTACGCCATTACCCCCCCCCCCCCCCCACCCACCACTTTATTTCAACTGAGTGTATGTTATGTCTTGCTGATTAAAAATAGGGTTTCAAATTAATCCCTTAAATTTTGTTGATATCATTATTTAGCCGCGTCACATCACAAATAAGCATCACAGCGCACCTCAATGACAGTTACTTTCACAAACTTGCAATGTTAGAAGTATTAGTATAAATTATCCCAGAGTGCGTTCTGTCTCGAAATACTCGATGGCGACGAAAAACTTGTCGATTACGGTGTCGAAAAGCAATGAAAACGGCCATTTAGATTTCCTGTAGTCGGCGACTGACTCGTTTAGTCGACCTCCGGAGGACGTCTACATTTAGTCGCCACTTTACGCGGCACAAGCGTGTAGTCGTCACTCGTGCATACCGTGTACCTCGCGGTAGTCGGCGACCTCTGTTTGCACGCCGCCTATACGTTTAGTCGTCACTCATAAATAACACCCCTGGAGAGGTCTTCCTATCCAGAATCGCACAAACAGTAGTAAGCTTACATTCCTGTTGATGATTATTCCAAATCCTTTCAAGCGTTTTTTTTTATTTCTTGTTGTTTTGTTTTGGTGGAGGTGGGGGGGGGGTGCAGGGTATTGAGTAGATTTTTATATTTCGAGCACAAGCTATTAGCTACAGTGAGGGAGGAGGACATAGACAAGACTGCGCTGAGCGAAAGCAAATGGCTTTTGATCGCCTTCGTGGCACTAGCGCCAGGTCCTTGGCCCCAAGGGGCATATTCTCCTCCTCTGATTCGCATCTCCGTGTTCCCTGGGGAACCATCGACTGCCTCCCACCAATACTTGATATCAGAGACCAGTCTGAATTATCTCTGTCTGTTCGATGTACAGATGGCTACTCATCTCACAGCCCGTGCGAAGTGTGGTTGGTAGAGGATATAATTAACGAACAGTAACTTCGTGTTTCTCTTATTACTTTTGATAGACAACTGTAGAATGTTCGGAGGCATTCCCACTCCCTCCCCCGTCCCTCTACCCTCCCCCCTCCGTTGAAATAGCATTGGAATAGGAACGGCGAGCTTGAGCCAGAAACACTTTAAAGAACAAACTTACACGAGCAAGATCTGATAAATATGACTGTACTTAGGCGTGTATTGTAGGAAAACGTTCGTCACTGAACATTGGATGATCAAATGGAAAGGACACCTTTATTAGTAACACGAGTTATTGTCTTTTTATCTATTGTGTGTGTGCGTGCGTGTGCCTGTGTGTGTGTTCCTTTTGGTTTAACACTCGTGAACCAAATATAATGACCCTCGGAGATTAAACGCTTGTTAAGCAATGTCGGGAAGGGTTAGTACTTGGATGGGTGAGCATGCTTGGAAGGCAACCACCAAGTGACACCAAAAGATGGAAACAAGCGCACGACACACCCTAGTCCACCCAACTTTCAGTGGGTACCTGGCTCGTTTTAGAACCGTGGAAGGTAAAGCAGCGAGGCAGAGGAGATTGATTGATTTATTGTTGCTTTAGGTCCAGCGGACTCTTCCGAGCCAAATCAGGACCGGACAACCCCCGATCCGCATAAAAGATCTGCCGAACAACCCCAGTGGGAAAATTGAATGCCCTCCACCGGCCAGTCACTTTACAATAAAGACATCCCACGCGGGGGACGGCTGAGGGTTTACCTCAACTACGCGAACCCCCGGTTACAAAAACAAAATAGAATACAACCATCAGTACAAATCATCAACAAAAACATATACATATAAAATGCCTATAGTGCTAAATATACAATCATAGGAAGCCCTAGTGACCACCCGGCAGAAAGCGTCCAACACTCCCAAGCTGATCCAACAGACCTCATACACAAACAAGGAGTCTTGTCCAGGAAGAGATTTTCAAGAAAAAAGGTAGGTCATTGATCTAGCGAAGAAGAAGATAGTATAGCAGAGTGATAGAACAGATCAGGAATGGGAAAGAGCAAATGAGGAAGACAGCGACAGTGGGAATTTAAAGCACTAAATTTCCAGAAAGTGGGGATACTATTTATACTGAAACCCCCGGCACTCCAACGGGGGGGGGGGGGGGGGGGGGGGGGAACTGTTGCCGCAGTGAAACTGTTCATGCCTACAAAGGCAAGACAGGTTTTCAACTGGGCGTTTTACTTTTCCCTTTATAGGTTAGAACAATCTACAGTGACAAGATTGCTCATGACCCCAGGGGGTGGCAGAGGAGATAGGCACTGTCCTCATTAAGCCGGCCTGGAGAAAAGGGAAGTCCCCAACGCTTCCCTCCCCAGCGACCGAAAGGTTATGGGGACACCTTAACTTCATTTTCTTTTTCTTTTTTGTTTTAAACCGCATACCAATAATGTACATGTAGTGTATTTCACCATAGTTGATGTTTTAAAATTCCTCTTTCATCATTGTTAATTTTATTTCTAAATTCATACCGAGTTGTAACAAAGTGCAGCATGGGAATGAACAGTTTGGTAATGGATTGGACTAGATTGGAGAATGAACATTTTGGATGATGGATTCGATTAGAATGAGCCATTCGGGTTATATGACAAGGTGTTCTGGTCAACATGGCATGTGTGCCTGGTTCTATTCCCTGGCTGACTGACATAATATCAGCGGTTGTTCATCCGATCATCTAACCTGAGCTACATGTACTTGTAGCCTGTTTATAGTTGTTGTTAATGATCGAAGATCGGCACCAGCTAAGCATTGACCAAGAAAGGCAGCCTCTTCTGGCCATTAACAGAGTTCGAATTGGTCTACATCTGTATTAAGTGGATAGGCCTACACTTATTGGGCTTATGGGTATACGGATGTGAAAACTGTAGTCTACATTCAGGCTCTATTTTGGACTACGGCAGGTTAGGCAGCGATGGAGTGGAGAAAAGCAACGCCCTCAGCTCCAGAAGCATTCCCTGAGAAATGGACTTCCTAACAATTTCTCTCACTCTCCCTCTCTCTCTCTCTCTCTCTCTCTCTCTCTCTCTTTCTCTCTCTCTCTCTCTCTCTCTGTGCAATTTTTTTACCAGTTTTCTCGCTGTTTCCTGACACATTACCATGTACAATTGATCCTTTTTTCTATGCCGCACATGTTATGTCTACTCACTCTGCATGGAATGCACACTCATTTGTTTTCCCACTGATTTTATGACCTTGATAATTATGTTTATTATACTATGTATATTCTATTTGTTATGTTTGAGCATTGGGCATATTTATGTAATTCTTATAATTGGATTTGTATGTTTGTAAGTGTGAATGTGTGCGTTCATGCGTGTGTGCAAAGGACAAGTTGGTAGAATAAGCCCAGTGTTTAAAATCGTATTCCTTCATGTCAATAAAATGTTCTCAGACTCTCTCTCTCTCTCCTCTCTCTCTCTCTCTCTCTCTCTCTCTCTCTCTCTCTCTCTTTCTCTCTCTTTTTTCTTTCTCTCCCTCTCTCTCTCTCTCTCTCTCTCTCTCTCTCTCTCTCTCTCTCTCCCTCTCGCTATCTCTCTTACGGAAAATTACTGGACATCTTTATCTACATGAACACTGACTATCAACCTTGCCTCTTCATCTAGCTGAACAAAAAAATAAATAAATAAAAAGGCAAGAAAATTAATTGTCACAGTCAATCAGTTAAAGATTATATTCTGCTACTAGCACATATTATGAATCTTCTAACTGTGGCCTTCAACACCAAGTTAACATATGTAGCAGACCTACAGCGTAAATTCTGCAAACAAATCATTGTTGAAATCTTTTAAAAGTCCTATCGAACAGCTTACAAATAAACTAACTTCCACTGTCTCTTTAACCGAATATGCGTTTGTACCCAATTATAGTTCAAACGCAGCTCAAGAAAACTAACTTTTCCAAAGTCGTAAACACCAGCTTTCTAATGCTTTCCAACTTCCAAATGTGACTTCCATGACCCAACCATATGTATACATTTGCAGGCAGAGTCGGTGAAAACATGTGCTTGTGTGCAGAGCAATGATGAAAGGCCAATTCCAGACACCTACGCTGTCAAAAGCTTTCAGATAAATCACATAAACTAGCTTACAGTTTCCATTCATTTTCTGTGCCTACGTACATGGAGGCTACGAAGGTTACAGACACTGAGTTTTGTGTCTGGGTGGGGTGGGGTGGGGTGGGGTGTGGAGAGTGAGAAGAGGCGTTGGGTTTGGTTTGTTTTCCCCTTGAAGGTGCCGAGCATTTTAGAGAGCAAATTGAGGCTTGTCTAATGCTGATGATGCTACAAGCAGTTTGTTGCACACAATACAAAAATGGCAGTATTGCATGTGCACCATGGCTTAAGAGAAATGCACCTTAATGTTGTGAAATCAAACACATCATTACTCTAATGCTTCTTGATCGATTTTGATGTGGTTTCGTTCTTGCATCAAATCTGGCTGTGGTGCCATGCGAGTAGATAGATAGATTGTATTAACATAATCATAGAAAACTAATTGCTATTTAATTACTTTACTCTTTCGTGCAGTCTTGTTCAAAACTGAAAGCGTGCCAACAAAAAAAATCTACAACACAAGAACATGCATCGTAACGGTGGCTGTTATTGGTAACCTATCCCAACAGTTGATTTTTAAAAAAATTCTTCTAAGAAAAGGATTAAGCAAGACAGTATGCATGGTCCGTGAAAGCGACAGTATAGATGTTGATAAATAGCGGACTTTCCAGCATCATTTCTAGGAGGAAATATCAGAAGAATTTAGAGGTAACCGCTTGATGAATGTATAGGTTTAACCTAAGAAGAAGGATATAGACGACATTCCGCCCGCTCTCTCCTTTCTCCATGCTCCTCCTTTGCACCCATTCTCTACCACCCACTTCTCACCCCAAGACATACACACTCTGGACACACAAACACACTCCCCCCCCCTCTTTAATCCCTCGTAACTTTCTTCCTTTTACCACCACATATCGTGCGAACTTTGCCAACTATTGACTATCTGCGAAAATGGTGAGATGAGATGAGTTTGATATATATATTATGTGTCAACGTTCACTCTAAACTCCCCTTTAAAGTACCAAATTCTTAATATTAACAGTGCTGGTAGGACGAGGGAACAGCAGCTGCTGACTTACGTTAGATGACGGCAAGATGCACCGAGTATATGTATATAATAATAATAATAATAATAATAACGGATTTTTATATAGCGGATACTCCAGCCTATGACCAGACTCACCACGCTTTACATAATCATTACATATAAGTACATGCACTCGATAAAACATCGCTTTAGCTACAATACACCAAAAGACAGAACAGTAAGGGTACAAATTATTTACACTTATGTACACAAATTACAATTTACGACTATGTACACAAATGACAGAAAAGACAAATAGAATAGCAAAAACCTATTCACAGCTATTTATATGCCCGGTTAGGCCCAGGAGGAAAAACAGTATAAATATGTACACACTTACGGATCAGACAGAGACAAAGAGGAGAGAATGGCAGCGGGATACAAATCATTCTGAATAGTGAAGTTTGAAGAGGTGGGTTTTGAGGGCCTTTTTGAATGCTTGTGTTGATTGTATGTTGCGGATATGGGAGGGAAGGGAGTTCCACTGCTTAGGTGTGGAGTAAGCGAATGCACGTTGGCCGTATGTCTTAGTGCGGGTGACGGGAACCTTGAGAGTGCGAGTGTCAGCAGAAGATCTTAAAGTGCGTGAAGGGGAGTAGACAGACAGTAGATCAGCAAGGTAGGAGGGACAAGAATCTGTGAAGAAGTTGTGACAGAGAACAGAGAGTTTGTACTCTATGCGTGCTTGCACAGGAAGCCAGTGAAGGGAATGTAGTAGAGGTGTGATGTGATCGCGTTTCTTAGCTCGGAATACTAGTCTAGCTGCTGAGTTCTGAACCTTTTGTAGCTTGTCAATGATGTGTTTTTGGGGAGCCAGCGAGGAGAGAGTTGCAATAGTCAAGACGAGAAAGGACGAGAGCGCAGACTAGGGTTTTGGTGGCAGTGAGCGTAAGATAGTGGCGAAAGGAGCTGATTTGGCGTATGGCCGTGTATGCAGAGCGACAGACGTTGGAGATGTGGTTGTTGAGGGACAGGTCATCGGAGAGAATGTAGCCGAGATTTCTTGCTGAGGATGAGAACTGAATGTTTGTTGTCCCTACTGTAAGCGATGTTGGGAGAGGCGGGAGTGAGGAGGAGGTGTTGTGCTTGTGAATGAGGAGGGCTTCGGTTTTATCGTCGTTAAGCTTAAGCTTGTTGAGTGTCATCCATGACTTAATGTCTGTGATGCAGTTCTCCAAAGTCTGAACAGTGGAATTAATGAGAGAGAGGGGGCTGTGGATTTATAAAGTTGTGTGTCGTCTGCAAATGACTGACTCTCAACAGCATGCTTTCTAAGCAGGAGAAGCAGTGGCTTGGTGTACAGAGTGAATAACACCGGCCCTAAAACGGAACCCTGAGGCACGCCGCACACCAAGTCTGCTGTGCTGGAGAAACAGCCATTGACAGTGACTGCTTGTGATCTGTCGGAAAGATATGAGTGGAACCAAGCCAGGACCGAGCCGGAGATTCCAAAGTAGTGTTGAATAGTGTTAAAGAGAATGTGGTGGTCGACTGTGTCAAAAGCGGCTGAGAGGTCTAGTAAGGTGAGAACGGAGACGTTACCATTATCTAAGGCCAGCAACAGATCGTTGGTTACCTTTAGGAGGGCTGTCTCAGTGCTGTGGAAGGGTCGGTAGGCAGACTGGTTGGGGCAAAGTAAAGCGTTATCATATAGGTAGGCAAACAGTTGTTTGAGAACAATTTTTTCTATGACTTTGGACAGGAAGGGGAGGTTTGAAACAGGTCTATAGTTCTTTAGATTATTTTTGTCTAAACTTGGCTTTTTGAGGAGGGGTTTGATGACAGCCGTTTTGAGCACAGACGGAACAACACCAGAGGACAGACTCTCGTTGATAATGTGGGTAATGGTCGGGAGTAGAGGGTCAAGATTCTCTATCAACATGGGGGTAGGAATGGGGTCAAGAGAGCAAGATGTTGGTTTTGAGCTTAAGATGACTTTCTTGACTTCTTGCTCTGTTATTGGTTGAAAAACTTCCATCTTTGCGGTAGTGAGGGAAGGTGAGAATGGGTTAATGAGTGGGATCTCATGGCTGTCAAGAGCGTCCCTTATGTCAGCCACTTTCTGTGTGAAATAATTACAAAATACATCTGGGAGCTGACATGGTGGATGCGTGGATGGGAATGATGTTGCATTGCTCTTACCCCTTAGCTGATTGCAAATGCTGAACAACTGTTTACAAGTTTCGCTGCTGCTAATTCTGTCGCTAAAGTACCGGGTTTTGGCAGTCTGGACTATTTTAGTGACCCGTTTTTTTGCAGCGGTGAAAATCTGCTTGCTGACTTCTAAACCCGATTTAAGCCACTTTTTCTCTGCTTTGCGTCGGTGTTTCTTCGCCTCGGAGAGCTCGTCCTTGATAGACTCGTACCCGGGTGCTGAGCGTGTTGCCTTGACCTTTTTCTGGGCCACGGGGGCGTGCCGATCAAGCACCGCATGAAGTGTACTATTCAGCTGATCCACAGTGGGGCAGAGTTCTGGGGTCACTTTAGCGGTAAGCTCTTGCTTGAAAGCATCCCTATCCATGGTACGCAGGCTGCGAGCCTCCCTGAACATGGGGGGAGGAGGGGGGGCTGCGACGTTTAGTTCGCACACGACACAGAAATGGTCAGATGTTAATTCCTGGGTGACTGAATGTACTGTACATTCAGTTAAGTGAGGATAGACTGTAAGCTTGGTCATTGCATGGTTTCAGCTGAGACCTCGAATCAGTTTGCTTATATGCGATCTTTGAAAATATTTATTTTGTAACAAAAGACGAAGAACAACAGGGGCAATGGCAGAGTTTGAAAATAAGAGGTGAACGTGAATAAAAGCAAGCTTGTAAAATAGAAGGCAGTAGCTATATGATAGACGAAATTGAATAAGTCCGATATTCTGTATACATAGGGCCGGAATAAACAGTTACGTGTAGAAAACAACATAACCAACTTGAGGCGTATGTATGAGGCTGTCACTGGCCATCTCACTGCTTCTATCAGCACGGTGGTAATTTCAGTGCACAGTGAATGTATTGAGGTGTAAGTTTCAGCTAGATAGGGTATCTGACAGCAAGGTCCTTGACCCTATAGGTGGCCCAGCATGGTCCATATCGTCCTAATGCAGGACCGCTGCTGCAGAACAACGACGGCAGGTCTGACATGGGCCAGCCAAACACTAAGTACCAGCAACCATTCCCTGCCCTCAATGCCCAAGAACCTCCCTGCGCAGGTTAGTCTCATAAGTCTTCTGCTCACCCACAAACTTGCAACATTTCCGGGATGTCCAACTAGTCTTCCTCATCGATTCGACGGACGAAGAAGAGGTTTCGGCTAGGAAATGTTGGTCTATTTTGTATGGAATTCCCTTTTGTAAAATATTGATTTTCACCACCCTCAGTTAAATAATCTTTTTTTAGGAGCATATTTTCTAAATAATCATTTGTTTACAACCAATGTAAAATGTATCTAAATAATATATTTTCTCCGTAAATAATGCATTATTTACTAAACAATAATGAAAATTGCAGTCCATAAACAATGAATTGTTTACGTAAATAATGTATTATTTAGCAACACCTTCTAATACTTTATTTAGCAAATTCTGCTAAATAATGCATTATATAGGTAAACAAATAATTATTTATAAACATTTCTAAATAATAGATTATTTAACCCAATCTGCTAAATAATGAATTATATAGGTAAATACTTTTTTTTCGCAACAATGCCTTAGTTTCGTATATCATGATTTATTTATGTAAACAATCCATTGTTTTGGTAAATAGTAAGTTATTTACGGAGAAAATATATTATTTAAAGAAATCTTACATTGTTTGTAAACAAATTTATATTTAGAAAATATGATTCTATAAAAAGTTTGTTTGTTTGTTTTTTCAGATGAAAGTGGTAAAAACAAATCACCGACATATATCGTAAATAAATATTTTACAAAGGGAATTCCATAATGTTATTCTTTCATCATCTGCACCTGTTGTTCATTCCTTGAGAATGCAACTCAAATTTCAGCCCCCCCCCCCCCCCCCCCCCCATCTCCTCCTCATGTGAAAAATTAAACATCCTGTTATAATTAGTTTTAAGGATGTGTAGTGTTTTACCTCGGGTTGGGTGTGCCGTGCTCACAAACGTGACTGATAGTAATTCATTATTTGACTACTACCATCAGATTTAGGTAAACACTGGTTACAGTAATACAGTTATTGTTAAATACTCCAAAGACTGGTGGTCGTGAATTGCTCTTGCAAATAACTTCTCTCTTCGCTTTTAAAACAGTGTACATGAACAGGTTCCAAGCAAGTGTTTGTGCACGTGTATTGATGTCAAAGTGGTAGCCCGACCTTGTTACTTTTAGTAATAAATGGGGTCTTTTGCTCGGACACCACTTTTTTCCAGGGCCCCACTTATTTGAAAGTGCGCGGGAGTGCTCTTTTAGTGCATGGGAGTGCAGTTGTAGTGCATGAGAGTGTTTTAAGTACAAGGGAGTGCTCTATCCGGGACGGAAAAAATCCAGTCTCTTTTCGGAAAAAATTTGAAGAGAGTTCGACCTATTTCGTCGCCTGTGGGAGACGAACTAGGTCAACTTTTTAGACAAGGGTTCGGGTAAGGGTTAGTTGTAGATCTATCCCTAACCCTTTTCTCTACAAAAATGCTCTTTTTCCGTCAAAAAATCACTTTCCGATTCCTACATTCTAAAGAAACCCTGGTTTTTGATCGTATACAAGCGTGTGTGTGTGTGCAGGGCTCGAAATTAGCGGGGGCCCGGGGCCAAAAACCCGCAGAGTTGATTTCGGGCTCGGAAAGTTGAAAAACGAAGGGCCCGCTTGGCCCGCAAAATAATTCGTCTGCTACAGCTAGGTCTACTCGGCAGTTTCGTATTTGGGCCAAGGGAAGCAACCCACACCGGTGCCCTAAATTTGGACAGAAAAAAAAAACAGAGAAAAGAAGCGAAAACCCTTTAATTTTGCACTCAAAAGTTTAATATACACTTCAATATCTTTTTAATATAATAAACAAAAGGCTATGGTACAACATAAGCGCAAAATGTCCATCTTTGCTAGTACAAAAGTATGGCTACATATCGTCGCCATACAGTTGCTAAATCAATCGGCGATGGAGTATTTTCCAATTTTTGGGAAGCGAAAGACGCCAGAAGAAAACGTCGACGAAAGGAAAGAACAAGAAAAAGAGAGAAAAAAGAAGTATGAAGAGGAAATAAGATCAAGGAACTACAATGAAGGGTGGGAAAAAAGATTTCCATGGCATGGCCTTGAAGTGAACGAGGAAGAGTACTGTTAAGTTTAGTTCCCTTTCATGGTTTTGTTTTGAAACTTTTGTGTATTGAGGTCAGATTTTTTGTTAGGTTACTCATATTAAAAATTTAATGATGTGTATTGTGCAATACTCAGTCACAAAACTGAAAAGTATTATACAAAAGACTCACTTGATTTTTTTCTATTTTGTTTAATGGCCATTTCAGGCTCACTAGTCACTGGAATATGTGTGTCACTGAATGTGTGTGTATGTGTGATTTTTTTCCCCTTTTTTGTTGGTAATGTTTGAAAGTGAAAGAAAAGGCAAATAAAAATGACATCACTCAGCAAAATTGGAAATTCCATTGTTTTTATTTTAGATTATCAGACAAATTGTACTTTCTACTTATTATATTGTCAATAATTCTTTTGTTTTTTGTTTCCATTATTTTTTAAGTTGGGCCCCGAAAGTTGCTTGTGGGCCCTCAAATTTTTCGATCAAGGGGCCCGGTGGCCCCCAAAGAAAAAAGTTAATTTCTAGCCCTGGTGTGTGTGTGTGTGTGTGAGTGTGTGTGTGTGCGGGTGTGTGTGTGGGTGTGTGTGTGTGTGTGTGCGTGTGGCTAGGTGGAAACGCGTTATTCTGAACTTCTACGTACTTTCGTTTGACAGACCCCGTTATTTTGACGTCAAAACAGTGATCCGTTAGGATTAGCGCTGTGTTAGGCTTAGGGTTATGTTAAGGGTTTGGTTAGGGTTAGAGTTAGGGATATGGTTAGGGTTAGCTTAAAAAAATGGACACATTTGTAAAAATGTCAAAGTAACGTATGTAGTGTTTCATGAAAGTCACCACAACGGCGTTTCTACACGGTCTGTGTGCGTGTGTGTATGTGTGTGTGTGTTTGCGCGTGTGTGTGTGTGTGTGTGTGTGGGCGCGCGCGTGTGTGTGTGTGAAACAGGTCAACACACTCGCTCTTATGAATTTCAAAACTTGAAGGAAAGGAAAGAGGAGAGGGTTAGGGTTAGGGTTAGGGTTAGGGTTAGTTAACTGTCAAAGTCTTGCCCAGTTTTTAAAACAAACAGCTGCAAAAAACTAAAAGACTTGTTATGGAACGGAACTAGTTGATTGTCATTTGGCAATTTTAAAAACCCCTTCATCTGCAAATCAAATTTGATTTCAAAGCAACGCGTCTTTTGTAATGAGCCCAATGCGACATTGTGTGATCACGACCATTGAATGTGTGTATGTATGCGTGTGGGCATATAGAAACGACGTTCTGATGACACACACATGAAACTCCACATGGTTTCTTCTGACTTTTTTGGAAGGCCGTACTATTTCGACGTCAAAATAGTGCTCCGTTGAGTTAGAGCGGTTTTAGCATTAGGGTTAGGTTATGGGTTAGGGGTTAGGGTTAGGAATAGCTTCAAAACTTTGAAAATGTCAAAATAATGTCAAAGAAATGGAAAGTGTGTCAAAATAATCCCTGGTTTTTTTTCACAACAGTCATCAGAACGTCGTTTCTACAAAAATGTGTGTGTGTGTGTGTGTGTGTGTGTGTGTGCGTGTGTGTGTGTGTGTTTGTGCTGTGTTGTGTTGTGTGCGCCGCTTCGCAATCCTTTCTTTAAAAAAATTATTATTTCATAATTATTTATATTGCATTTGGTATGATTTGCTAACAACACCTAAATTCTCATGTACTGTACATACTTGACGGATGAGAGTATAAACCGAGGTCTAGCCTGTGTCGCATACATTCCATCATAACGGACTTAAAAGATCCTGACGCTCATGTCCTAGACGGGTGAGTGCCGGTGACAAGAACACACCGCATGCACCGAGGTCCTTCTCCCCATCCCTGGCTGCCCAGGATTGTGCTCAGTTGTCTGGAGTGTTATTATGATGCGCCCAAAGGCTGCAAGTTGGCGCCTTGGGCGGCTTGAGTTAGATCCTGTATCGGCCAGCGCCTTGAGTCGCCAAGTACGGCGAAATATGTGCGCTATACAAATCCTCAATAATAATAATAATAATAATAATAAAATGTACATGTACGCACGATCAGGCGTGGATACCACACGCCTTAGAAAAAGATCCAGCTTCTTTCTGCTAGCTTCAAATGACATTGTTTACAAACTTCAATAAGCATTGCTATTAACCTTTTGCTCCTCGATCCCTCATTTTCGTGTCAGGACTGATGATTCTTCTGATTGCACAAGGTAACATGGAGGTCAACGGCTGGAGCCTCAAAGCCACATGGAAAAGAGCCGCGGAGGTGGTAAAACAGTTTGACTGAAATAACACTAAACCTCTGATTGCGTTTTTCATGTTTAAACTAATCAGAATGTTTCTGGTAAGAGCCTAAATGCAATGATCAACATCAAGCAAGGTGTCCGCTGGAGCACCGAAAGCTACAGAAGTTCTTATATTTTTCAGCTTGAGTAAAGAGGTTTAATCTTTGTTCTATCACAAGCATCAGCAGCAGGGTGAGCATTGACGCTGATCACCGTCTGCATCGGGAAGAGGTTCTATTTGGCTCAGAGAGAGAGAAAGAAAGAGAGAGAGAGAGAGAGAGAGAGAGAGAGAGAGAGAGAGAGAGAGAGAGAGAGAGAGAGAGAGAGAGAGAGAGAGATTCACATCAAAAGGTTTCTGTGCATTTTGCGGGTGTGTAGTATTTGTGTTTGTTAATTATTTTTTGGTGATGGTCTGTTTATAGATAATGTGTTAAGTAGTAGTGTATGTTTGTTTTGAAGATAGGTACTATCCCCGTTGTAGTATGCGAACTATAATGACAAAAAAGCAACGAGCTGTCGCCTATTCTGTGAGAGCGGTTTTGGTATTGTGTTTGTTATTAAAATTATAATGTACGTTGCCTGTTGTTGTGTTACGCCTTAGTGGATTCAAAGAGTTTATTATTTTTAAATACTAAACTCTTTGATGGATCAGCGCAACCGACAAACGTTGACTGAATAAGTAGGCGGATAGAGAGCTAAAGAAAATTAGGGGACAGACATTAACAAGTAGGTGTGTGGGGTTCGTGCGTGGACTGGATTTAAGGAAGTTTTTGCTTGTTTAGTTTTTGGCTGTCCAGTTATCAACGCTCGCGTTTTTCAATTGGGTTTTGAGATAGTGTAGATCGTGAAGGGCTTACGTGTGTGTTGTGTCATTGTTTATGTGGTCCAGCGGACTGCAAAGAGCCCAATGTGTGTGTGTGGGGGGGGGGTGAGGTTGGGGGTGAGTGTGTGTGAGGGGGTGGGTAGGTGAATGGGTACCCACAAAAGCGCACAAATGGGTAGCAGACCTTGTCTTTCTTAGTAACAAATGGGTTCATTTGCTTGGAACCCACTTTTTTCCAGGACCCCACTTTTTTCTAAGTGCGCGGGAGTGCTCTTTTAGTGCATGGGAGTGCAGTTGTAGTGCATGAGAGTGTTTTAAGTACACAGGAATGCACTATCCGGGACGGAGAAAATACAGTCAATTTTCGGAGAAATTATGAAGAAAATTCGACCTATTTCGTCGCCTATAGGAGACGAACTAGGTCAACTTTTTAGACGGAAAGAGCCAATTTTGCATTAGATTCTAACATTTTTAGAAGAAGTTTGCGCTCTTTCCGTCAAAAAATCACTTTCCGATTCCTACATTCTTAAATAAACCCAGTTCTGATGTATTGCAAGTATGTGGGTGTGTATGTGTTTTTGTGCTATTTGTTTCCTTGTTTGGGTGGTGGGGTGGAGATTGACAGTGTCCTCAGGCGTCACACAGTGCGCACACATGCAGAATGGTATGTGTGTCTTGAACGACTATAGTAAACGGGTTTTATGGGCACATTGGATTTTCAGCGGCTCTCTGAGTTAACAAAAATGCTCTGTAGAAGCTAAGGACCATCCTAGTTATATTCCACGTTAAGATAAGAGAACAATGTTTAACATCTTGCCCTTACATTACATTACATTATTATTACTTTAGGTCCAGCGGACTCTTCCGAGCCAAATCAGGACCGGACAACCCCCGATCCGCATAAAAGATCTGTCGAAACAACCCTAGTGGTAAAACCGAAAGCTCTCCACCAGCCAGTCACTTTACAATAAAGACACCCCACGCAGGGGACGGCTAAGGCTTCACCCCAACTTATCGAACCCCCGTTTACAAAAACAAAATAAAATACAAACATCATTATAAATTATCAACAAAACACATACATATAAAATGCCTACATTGCTAAATAATAACATCATAGGAAGCCCTAGTGACCACCTGGCAGAAAGCGTCCAATATTCCCAAGCTGATCCAACAGACCTCATACACAAACAAGAAGTCTTGTCCCGAAAGAGTTTTCAAGAAAAAAGGTAGGAGACTGGTCTAGCGAAGAAGACGATAGTATAGCAGATTGATAGAAAAGAGCAGGAATGAGAAAGAGCAAATGAGAAAGACAGCGACAGTGGGAATTTAAAGCACTAAATTTCCAGAAAGTGGGGATACTATTTATACTGAAACCCCCGGCACCCCAACGGGGGTATCTTGCCATTGGAGCTTCAACAATATTAATAATTATTATAACAAAATAACTTATTAACAATAACATTATAATGTAACAATATAATAAAGACATGTGCACACATGCACATAAGCGCGAACGCACAATCACACACACACGTTTATTTGAAAAAAAATCCACATCTAATGAATGTTATTAATGTAGAACTTTAATTAAGTAGCTAATTAATTAATTTCTGCTGTGTTGTAAAAGATGTATTTTAAAAGATGTATATTTAGTGTATGCACTTCGGAGCACTTTTGGAGACCTAAAGCAATAATCATGTAATGTAATGTAAAGTTATTCCAAAAAGTAAAACCTGGATGTGACAGACTGGTTTTAAACAGATCAGTTCTTGGAAATGGGATATTTAGTTTGTTAGACTGAGGAAAAAAGAGTTAATAAGAAAGAAAGTGGTGGTTGACTGTAGAGATGGTGATGACCAAGATGACAACGACAGTGTGTGCGGCAGCACTGCTGATGCCACTAACGAATGCTACTGACATTGCTGATGCAGATCCATTTCTTCAATGCGCCTACTGCTGCATGTCAGCGCAGTAACGTGTGTTTTACCATGCCAGAGCGTGGCACTGGAATTTGTAGTGTTGTTGCATTTGGAAACACATCATGGCACGTCAGACCCCCAGTGGTGCAGCGTGGCGAAATCCGCTGGTAAAATGGTTGTTTCAGGGATCCGTTTGTCTGCCAAGCTGTAAATATCCCTAGGGGCTCGCGGATACTATTATATGATGAGGTCGTACCAGATTGGAAACAGATTTATTATTGTGTTCGTGTATACTTCCTTCAACGTGATAACTTGCTGTTGAAAATCCCTCCGTTACCTAATACAAACACGTCCATATAAGCCATGTTTGTTATTTGCAGTTGGAAACGCGGTAGACAAGAAAATGTATTAACAATGAAGCAGCTATAAAAGCAAGCATCTATATTCTAATAGAAACACAATTCTCGTCATCAAGGCATTTACAATAAAGAAACTTGCAATGAAGAAACAATACAAAGCAAGCATCTATATTCTAATAAAAATACCGACCCGTCGTCAGTACACCGAATTTGCAGCAGCTCTGTGAACACGGACAAATCTTTTGGAGCACTAAAAAAACCCATAAAAGCAGAATTAAAAAGACCTTGTGAAGATTTATTTATGATTTTTTTTAATTCGTTTTTCCTTGCAATTTGGTTGTATATTTTTTTGTGTTTATCTGCGGACACTGTTGCCATCATGCAGACACACTTATCTACACAACCAAAACACTCAGATATAAACACAGGCACGCACATACACACATTTACACAGATACGCATACACACGCTCATTTTACACATATGCACTTACACACACATGTGCGCAAACAAACACACACACATGTAAATGCACCCACACACTTACAAACACATACGCGGATACATAGGCCTAAAAACTTTTACGCACACCTCGAATACCCACGCGCACACACGCAAATAATACACTTACAAACATTAGCAAATACGCGCATACACACAGTCTCACACACACACAGATGCATACACATATAGCCCTAGTTACATGTATACACCCACGCATACCTACGTGCGCACCCACACACGCACAAACACACACACGTGTATAAGCCGATCAATCGGGAATGTTACCAAAATAGGTTACAATTGGGAGACGGTCTTTTTCTCAGTGATATTTACAAATCAAATGTTATAATTGATTTTTAAAAAATTAAGTAGATTTATGATTGGCGTACATGGTTGAGGGATAATCTGCCCTTTAAACTTTATTTTATTCGTAGCGCAGCTTATTATACAGGTGTGTATAATTTACACACTTGTCAACTCCATTTTTCGACAAATTGGAAGATGCGATTTCTCGATATTTACGGTTGTGCTATACTGTTTTCGAATGGAAAATATGTTGTTTTTTAACATGGGGAAGATTTTTGCTTCCAAAATTTTTTCAACATTTGTTACCACGATTATATTAAAAAAAATCCCCAGTTGTGCGGTTATACACGTACACACACCAGTGATGGAGATCACGTACAATCGTACGTGTTTCACGTACTGATTTGGGAAATCACGTAACGAAAATGTAATAAAAGGGTATAAACACGTACAAAGTCAGTGCCAAAGGGGTATGAAAACGTAAAGCTAAGTTGCTGGGAGGTATCAGGTACAACTATTTCGGTCGTGCGTACAGCTTTCGCTCGATTTGGATCGTGCGCCTGTGCGTCCTGCGCGACCGCCTACCACCCTCTCTCCCCCTCCTATTCATTCTGTCGCTTCCGAGAAACAGCCAATCATATGCACGATAATATTCACTATTTTTTCTCGACGCTTTTGATTGGCTATATAAGACTGACAACAACCCAACATTAAACATGGCCGACAAGCAGCGATCTGAGGGGAAGCCTAAGAAAAGGAAAAATAAAGCAGACAAAACTAATTGCTCCAAAAAATTAAAACAAGATGAAGGAAAAGAAAAACAAACTTTTTTGTCAGCCTTTGGCTTTGAGTGCTCGGTAAGAGAAGAAAAAGGTGAGCCGCAACCGGGCCCGGCTGAAGAAACTCAAACTGATGAAAAGACTTTCCACGCAAAGTGTTTATTACGTATGTTGGTGTACCCCCTAAAAAACTGAAAGGAGGTATAAAAACCCCCTTATGTTTGCAATGAGGGTATGAAAACCACCACATGTTTTGGTTGAGGGTATAAATACCCCTAGCTTAAAAACTTTCTCCATCACTGACACACGGACACCACACACACACACACACACACACGCACACACACAGAGAAAGAGATTCTGGATTAAGGGCTACTTAAAATTTCTCAGTTTATCCATAAACGTTCCTTTTGTGTACCTCTTGGTTTGTTCTTTGTTATGCTTGTCTTTTGAATAAATTATCATATTTAAAACCAACTAAAGTATATTGGAGAAAAAAAATGGCATGGGCTGGTTCTTATGTTTGCTTTCTTATCTAAACAATTTTGGTTTAAACCAATTAAACTGTATAGAAAGCCAAAAAATTTGTCTGGAAAAAATAGAGCTTATTAAATGCATAGATTGCCTCTTGAAAAGATTGTTTTATATTAACTTTAAACCACCTAAATTCTCAAGCAACATAGTCCTCATTTCGCGAGAGACGCACGACTTGGTTGCATTGGTCTAAAGAGTAACAAAAAAAGCACACACACAACAGGATGTTTATTGCAGATTAAGGTTAACAGGATAGCTGCTGCTAGCGAAAGAGCAGTGCCAATGACAGCATGATTGTATTAACGAACTTACTACGGTTTTAACAGTTACGGTCAGACGCATACCTGAGAGAGATCGACTTCTTAAGTCTTACACTTAAGAAGACGACGACGTAGACAACGAAGAAGAAGAAGAAGAAGAAGAAGAAGAAGAAGAAGAAGAAGAAGAAGAAGAAGAAGAAGAAGAAGAAGAAGAAGAAGAAGAAGAAGAAGAAGAAGAAGAAGAAGGACACTAATATTGCTACTGCTATAACAGAAGAATACAGTTTCTATATATATATGGAGTAGGGGGGGTGGAGGATATGGAGAGAGGGCGTTTTATAGGAAGAAGAAAAAGAGAGGAGACTCACACTATTATAACGAAATCTATCCATCCATGAAGCGTAACTCCAATAAATGAACTTTTTCAACATTAACCGAATATACAGGATGTGCTAAATGTTGAAAAAGGATATCGGATTTCCGAACACAAGGTGCATAAAAGGCATGTGATCGTACATTACAATATCTTTGAGAAGTCACAGAAAATGCGAATATGAATTTCGCTCTTTATACATCTCTCTTCCATATACGCCACTCGGCTGCATTGATAAGTTAGCACCGTAATCATGTACTTGTTAACATTCACGTCTGACTTGACACGTGCCGAACCCCGTAGTGCAAATTGAGCAAATCGGTACAAGTCAGCGCAAACTTAGATTGACGTTTTTCCCTTGAAAGTCGGACCTTGCCTACCGGAATTGTGCAAATTAAGTTACTTCCAAGCTCATAAACTAGGATGATAACAGTAGCAGAGTCTGACGAGTTTGATGAAACGTACTTAAAGTAAAGGCTGTTGTACACGGTGCCTATAATTATATCAACATAAACCGCGCATTACGAAATGTTGTTCGATTCGCACTTTTATAGATCTATTTTATTTTATTAAAATTGGAAAATTAAAAACTCTCAAGATAAAATGGCACACATATTCGGGTTGTTTTTTTAATGTATTAAGTGTAAAAGACAGGACAAGTCTAATTTCTTAGCCATGAGGCAGTAATCACACATGTACTCTTTCTAAAGTATACTATGTATGGTAGGAATAGTTTAATCAGCGCATAATTTTGATACGTGAGTAAAGAATACAATTCGTCTGGTGTAAATAATTCAATTCGCCGCAATATACTTAAGCTCACAGGAAAGTAAAACAGTTTTAATTTTTATGCATCTGTGTCAGTATCTATTAGTTCCTGCTTTCATATGGTTACACTTGCTTATAAAATATCTACCTATATATTTCGTGTGTTTACATTTATGCACAGTGCTAGCATTATATAGTCAAATAAATATACAGTCATTACTTTCGTATTGTATTTAGCGTTGTATTTATTTTACTTTCTTCTTTTACTTTCACGTGACTATTTTTTCTTCTTTTCTTATCTTTTTTTTATTTTCTAAAAATTCCTCCTCCTACAAACTTTTTTTTCTAATTGTTTTAGACTGCTCCAGGCATTTATTTAAATTTTTAATTGACATCTACTATATTGTGTAAAGTTTACTCTTGGGTGCATGTATCTGTTTCTCGTTAGTTCATTGCATTTATTTCTTTAATACTTTTTTTTTCTTTTCGATGTTATTGTATTTCTTGTCTCTTGTACTATAGTTATATGTTTGTTGTCTTTTCATTGTTGAGAAGACTAATTAATGTACTTTTGTTTTTATTACTTTGTACTTGTTCCTGTTCGCCAGACATTTCATTGTTATAACTTGTCAAAGGGTAGCACTTATTTAAGCTTTGCTTTTGTGTGCCCTTTATGTTCTCCATGCTTTGTTTGCTTGTCTCGTGAATAATAAAATTATGTTTAAACTATTACTTTTCTACGGTTAAATTGAACGGTAAAATTTCCTATAATTGCCTTCCTATCTTGAGATGTTGCACACACTTGCGCTATTAGCTGCAAAACATGACCAATTCCGGTCATATCCAGTGTATTAATTTCTTTTGGTTAACCTTTCTTGTGAAATTGCTAATTATCTCTATATCTTTCGTGTTGCATTCTTATGCGATATATCAGTACGACGTCGCCAGTATACGTCTTTCATTATCGTTAAATTGAATGTGTAGATTTACCTAATATCATCCATTTCAGTTTTTGCACAGTCGCTACATATGCCCGCAACACATGCTGATTTAGGCGTATTATGAATGGGTGTATGTTTATTAAAACTAAACATGTAAGTGACTGAAAGAAGGATTGATTGTAAGATTAGCAAATTAACGCTAACATCATTTCATTCTGGTAATAAAATATTGAATTTTGAGTCTGACGATAATATTTGCATGCAAATAAAGAGAATTAGTATCCGTATACATGAAAAATTAACCAAAACATGTTTTCTGGTAGTATTTAAAAGATTACTGGTAGTATACAAAAGAATACAATCTCTTCTGTAACAGATTAGCGTAGAATATAAGGAGAACTGACAAATAATAAAAACAAATTGTAGACCCATTCTACGAAAAATAAGTCATCAGCTTAAATTGTTTGAAACAAATACATTGCTTGAGGCAAGAAATTCTCCTTTTTGCCACGAAAAAGGTCATTAGCTAACAGAGTCAACTTGGTCTACAACCAAAATGGAGTCATACAATGGGACAAAAGGCAAAGGAAATTCTAATTAATATCTTTATTATAAGTCTATTGAAAAAAGATGGTGCTACTAATTGAACCTTTAAGCTTCTCAATTTCTTATTATTTTTTACTTTCCTTAAGGGGAAAAGCATTTCTAAATAAGCAACATATAATTGAATGTATGTTTCAAGAAGGGCGTCGCCGCAACTGAAGAAAAAACAAAATAAAACAAAAACAATACTTTTCATAATTAGTTCTTAAACTGCTTTTCAAGTTGGTCGATGGAAAAATCAATTGCAATTATTGCTGCATCTAATTCAATTTCAAAACATCACAACTAATGTTAGGTAGGTTGGGTTTAGGCGCGCCACAGGCTGCGACTACGCTTTCCCCAGGGGAGGCGGCCCAGAATTTCCCTTGGAAAAAGGGACAATAAGGTAAAATAAAAAATTCATCTCTCTCTCTCTCTCTCTCTCTCTCTTCATTAAACATAAAAAAACAATCCTGGGAAAAGGCGAAACTAAATGTAAGAGAAAAATAAAATGTTAATTATTCGTTAGACCAGAAGATAAACGAGTATTTATTTCAGCTATAATAAAAGGCATAATCACGTGTTTCAAGCTTACGTCATCCTTGCTTCCTTGAAGCTTTCAGTGGGCTCAATTATTGCTGTAAATGAGATATTAACTTTACTTATTTATATTTTATTAATTCCCTAAGAACATTATTTTGTATACAATACACCGTGATATGCTCATTACTTATATTTTCCATGGAAATCTAGACGTAATGTTTTTTTTTTTGTTTTTTTTTTTTTTGTTTGTTTTTTTTTTTTTTTTTTTTTTGGGGGGGGGGGAGGGCCCCCCTATTTAGTGGCGCTTCAAATTAATTTCATACATAACTGACGGAAATGGTAATCCTCTCCCTTTGTGTAGTATATGCAGCGCAAAATCTCTATTTCCTTGTCCTATTGAACCATGTAGGGAGGAGGATTATTGTTACACACCCTCTCAGACAGTAGCCAGAAACTCACTATTTTCTTACAAAAATACTCTTCAGAAACCTAGCTAAGAATTCCTATTTCTCTGACACGCAAGGTAATTAATTGCTCTTGCTTAGCCACTGCTTCCAGGCAAAAAGCTGCCTTTCATTGTCTTAGTGCACGATGCAATTTAAAGAGAAAGATAATTGTACCCACTCTGTTACGTTGAAACGCGCACGACAGTTCGTGTGTGACGCGCACGATAGATGCTATAGTTTTATTTTGCAAAGCATGCAATAATAGAGTGTATTTATCTTTGATTTGATTTTGCGTTGTTATTAGAAGAAGCTTTGTATAACGTTGGTAATTTTAGTTGGTCGATATTATTTGAGAATTTTCTAGAGTTGGTTGTTTACTATCGATCGAAGCGTATGGATAATTCTAGTGGTAACTATAGAAGCTTCCCAAATAAGGTGGTATGACGTGAGACAGTGATGATAAAATTTGTTTTGATTGGTTGTGGTGTATTCTCGCCTGTTCTGTAGTATATAACGACTATATATAGTGCCGCACTGTTTGAGTTGAGAGAGTTGTGTTAGAGTTGAGAAAGTTGTAAAAAGTGGAAAGTTGATAGTAGAGAATTGTAGAGTGGAAAAAGCGATTGAGGGATTGAATGCAGCTGTTGATGTATGCTGAGTAAAGGTGGAAAACTTCATACGACGACTCCTGCCTTGTTGATGATTGAACGGGTTGCGTGGATAAACGAATCTGAGTTACACCTATCAGGATTTCAAGCATCGGGGCTGAATCAACTACTGATAGAAAAAAACAACAAACGAGTGTAACACACTCACTGGTAAGCTTACTGATATAGCCAGTTATGTTCGTAAAACAATGCCACCCATTTTTTTTTATTAATTTCATCACTTGTATACAGCGCTTTTCCAGCTCAAGAGCTTCTCAAGGCGCTGGTTGACGCAGGATCTAACTCGAACTGCCCACCTGCAGCTTTCTGGCGCATAGTCTGACGCCCCGACGACTGAGCACAATCCTGGGCGACCGGGGATGGGGAAAAGGGACCTACTGCGTGCTGGGTGTATAGATGTAGCCGGCACCCGCCCGTCTAGGACATGAGCGTCAGGATCTTTAAAGTCCATGCGATGGAATGCGTGCTTGCACAGGCTAGACCTCGGTTTATACTCTCATCCGAAGGAGTGTTTTGGTAGCTTAGCTAAGAATCTAGTATTCCTCGTCCCTGACATGCAATGAAATTTAGTGTTGCTTAGTCGATGCAGCCATGTATTTCCTGAAACAAATGAACAACATAATCAGGATGATGGTAGCTAGCTGCCCGTCCTGTCACAGTGTTTAGCATTCGGCATATTCCCGCACTAATACTCCGTAATATGTATGGTAGATTCCTCCAATAACCTGGCATTCCCTGTCCATAATTATATAGAACGATAACTTGAAAATGTGTTCTGCTCAGAAAGTCCATTCTCTTAATATTTATCTGCCCCTGGTGGCTTAGGACTTAGGCTTTTAAGCGCCAAAAACCTCCATCGTATTAATCGTTCCAATGTTGAAAGTTCAGTGTTGAAGCGGAAATAGCTTCATCCAAAAAAATTGTATTTGCATGTACGTCATACATATTGAATATAACTAAGAGTTAATGCCCTGCCCAGAACATACGCTGTCTTTAGAATCTGATGCTGTAAAAAGACATTTTGTTATTTTCTTCTTCAGTCAAGAACCTGCCTTTGATAAATTAGCAGATTAACCTAGTTAAGGAATGTTTTAATATTTTCGTTATCACTCACACACAGCACAAAAGCGGCGCTTTTCCTGCCTTGTGCAGGTAATACTATTTAAAGAAAACAACAACAACTGCCTTTCTCTGAACTGCAATAGCCAGGAAGATTTCATAGGGCAACCACACACGTGGCATGTAATTGATCAAGCGTTGAAAATTCCCCAGTCTCAGTGGCAAGGAGAGGGAAAAGGATCTCTGATGTTCAGTGGACAGAAAACGCAGAACGCTAAGCAACGGAATAACCTTGAAAGTTGTGTGGGTGTGAAACAAGAGAGTCTGCATATGTATTGATGAAAGGCGTGTTTGGGAAAAAGCTCTTTCCATCATCCATGATGAAAGTCATGTGCTTGCTCACCTCTCCCAGCTCCTGCCTGCTGGCAAATTATAATCCTGCTTTTTTTGTATTATGTACATCACGTTGTATATTCTCATAGAGATAATTAAGTTGTCGTATTCGCATCCAATTCAATGTCCACTTTTGTGGCGCACAAAGTTGGATTTGTACCAACAAACGAGTTTTATTATCAATGTCAATTAATATTGTTATTGTGATGTATATTGGTGTTGTCTGCTTGTACACCACAATGTCATTTCTTCAAAGAGACTATAAAATTGTCTTATCTTCCCTGTTTTATCTATCTAACCTTCCCCGGTGATCAATAGCACGCCGGGCCTTAGGTCAGGATGTTGGTGAGTCCTGCCCCTTTAATGCTGTAGCGGTTTAGCAAATCGGTCGTGTTCTGCTTTGAATCGTCTAACCAATGCTTTGCTCTAGCTTTGATCTTCCAAAGCCAGGTACAATAAACTGTCAGTCTCTTTTCAGCCGCACACATTTTAAGATAGTGGGCTACTTTGAAAACCTGGGTAATGATCACCATTATCTGCGTCATAGACCTTCACGGACCTGGAAAGTTCCCCATAGGTCTATGCATCTCCTATGGTTTGCTTCCGTATCAACAACATATATGTGTGGCATGGTCTCTATTTCGGAAAGCGGGATGAAATCCATACACCATACGAAAAAATTAATGTAGGCAGCTAAAAACAATTCAAGCATAAAACGAGCATACCAGAAGGAAAAAAAAACAAAGAGTAGATTTCTTTTTTGAAAGTCACGTCTGGGTTTGCATATTGTTGGTTTCGATGCCTCACCATCCTGACTTCGAATCCCACGTTAGAGAAGGAGAGGATGAGACTGGAAGTTTGCGAGAAAAGATAGGCACCGGGTTTATTTGTTTTCTCGGCATACACATTACGTTCGTGCCGAACAAGTGTGTACGCTGTGTTTAACTCGAACACAACTAGTTCTGTTGAACACAAAAAGGTGGATCTTGTTGAAGCTTTTGGCTGCAGTTGGAACAATGAAAGTTTAGAGGTGGAGAAACAGTCAGAAATTGCACATAGGTAACCTGGTTTCTGTACCAGTTGAAATGTGACTTCTAGTTCTACATCAGTTGGTTTAAACAAAAAATGTTTTATTCAACGAAAACACATATGGCAAACACAACGCTTTACAGGATAGGTAACAATCGAGCTTATATAAGTCCACCCTAAATCAATTGAACGTAAGGTGTTAGGAAAATATGACGATTTTGCTCTGCAGACATGCTAATAATAACTTATTTTCGTTAAAGCGTAAATTCCAAACTCGTAGTCTGCTGTAAGCGCTCACACGCAAACACACAAGTAGACACTCGCAAATTAAATAGTAAAAATAAAAATAAGGCCTTCTTGATCTTGTTTCTTTAGTTAGTAATGAAGAAGAAGAAGAAGAAGAAGAAGAAGAAGAAGAAGAAGAAGAAGAAGAAGAAGAAGAAGAAGGTACTGCCATCGAAAGAAGAAAAAGAAGGTGTTCGCAGAAGAGATAAGGTCTTACGAACACATTCATCCTCATGTTTTCACCAACCAAATTGTGTTCGGGAAAATACAGAATTACTCGTACAGTTTTCTGCACCAAGCCATATGCCGTCCGACTCGGGGGGAACGAGAACTGAATGTTGAAAGATGCCAGAGGCAAAACCGATCTCGAAAACAATAATAAGCCGTTAACTCATACGGGACCGTTTAACCAATACACTGTCTTGCATACTGATTAGTTATCAATGAGCGCAGCGCTGCGATTCTTTGAACAAAGAGGATAAAGTAGAAATAGGACGCAATGTACCACTAACATTTAGGCTGAAATGGTCGGCTAAACCTGCAATGATAATTGTAATGACTGATGTATAGTTAAGTACTGCTTGTAGATCTAATTATTATTTCATGCAGCTTGTGAGCATATGATCTCTTGGGAATTCGTTTCCATTCATTCGTTCAGTCGTTCAAGTATATTCGTCACCATTCCGTTCTCTGTCTATGTTTCAAGTAGCTTCCTCTTTCCCCCTTCCTCCACCCTCCACTCTTCACTTTACATTATCCCAAAAATCCACATCGCCTTCCTGTCCTTATATAACAGTACGTAAGTAGGCCTATATAGTCTATATCCAGCTTTCATCTCTCCTCCGAAAGATAAACAACACCGTTTCTAACATTCTTGTACCTCTATCTATTAAATATTATGTCATACTTGCAACAGAACGACACTGTCAAAGAAATGTTATTTATCAGCATAACAGCAGCAGCACGGACAGAAGTCACTAATATTAATAGAAAACGCACTGCCAAACACGGAGAAACTGGAGGCACATACAAATAGACAACAGTCACTATTTCCAATATGTTTATATCCCAATCTATTAGTATCTCATTCTTGTACTTGCAAGGGAACGAATTCGCCATTGTCCCAATAAAAAAACAAGATGGCAGGTCATTTAGATGTATTTCCAGACACTTTCAAAGGTGTCAATGTAAACCGTCTTCTTATGCGTGCTTTGAAGTGAATTAAACGTCTGTCGCACTCTTCCACACTGACTGGCTGACGAACCGACAAACGGACTGCGACTGAATGATAGGTCATGAGTTGAAGTAGGCTAGTGTATATGAAGAAAGCATCAAAGACTGTTCAACTGTGTGACAAAGTCCAGTACAGTCTGCAAATACAAAAATGTTAGGAAGGCTTACTGCCGAACGGCGACATAAATTCGGACTCCCACAAATAAACAAGAAGGACTAGTCTTCCATCCTTACCTAATAGTATCATATACATGGAAGAGTACGGAACCGTCAAATATCATCTGCCAGTCAGGAAACACCGTATCATCAAATAGCTAGGAACGAATCATCAAAAGATACATTTATTCATCAATTGGAACTCTTTAAATCCTCAACTTCGACTTCGGCTTCGCTGTCGACAGAGTATGATGTTGGGGCATAGGCCTGGATGATGGTGATGTTGAAAGGGGCTGCTCTTAAACGGATGGTAATTAGTCTACTGGAGACTGGGCGGCAACCCATGACAGTGGTTAGAATGTCTTTGTGGACCAAGAATCCAACGCCGTGTTCGTGTCTGTCATCTCTCCCGCTGAAATAAAGTTTGTGGCCTTTGTCAGTCGTTGTTTCACCTAGGCCTTTCCAGCGCAGTTCGCTGATACCTAAAATGTTCCATCGATGGTGGTCAAAGTGTTCCATCCGATAGTGATCCAGCTTGTGGGCCAGTTCTTCTAATTTTCCCTCCGCAGTTAGGATCCTGACATTTCAGATTCCTATGATGATGTTGTCTCTCGTGCGTATATTGCTAAGTTGTCCATCAGTAGCACACTTATCACCTCCGTTCTATGAACATCTGCAAGCTATCTTTGACCAAGTGCCGAGGAAGGACATAGTCATAGTAAAAGGCGACTGGAATGCCAAGGTTGGCCAAGATGGGTACCACAACTGGGAAGACAAATGTGAACTCCACCGCAACAACGAGACAAATGACAGAGGTCTCAGACACACGAATCCGATACTGGCAAACACGCTTGGTCTCCTAAAAAAATCCAGACGATGGACTTGGCACAGCCCCAGCGGGGAGCATCACAACCAAATTGACTACATCATGGTCAAGAAAAGCTTTAGATCAAGCGTAAATATTGGCAGGACACGCACTTTTCCAGGAGCAGACATCGGAAGTGACCACGATCTCGTGATGATGTCTTTCCGGTTTCACTTGAAGACAGTAAACACAGCAAAGTGTACCAGACTGAAGTTTGACCTGAACAAACTGCAAGACCCGGAGTGGTAGATGTATTCCAAGCCAAAATTGGAGAGAAATTTGCACCACTGCTCATTTTGGGAGTTGGTGAAGTAGATGTGAACACCATGACCACCACTTTCAACTCAGCTGTGATAGATGCCGCCATTGAGATCCTTGGCAAACACCGCCTAAAGAAGAAACCGTGAATCACACCTAAACTTTTGGAACTGTGTAATAAACGGAGAGAGACGAAAAAGAAGGACGAAGAAAAAGACGAAGTAAAAAAAGAAGGAGAAAAAGAAGAAGAAGAAGAAGAAAAAGAAAGAATAAAAAAGAAGAAGAAAAAGAAGAAGAAGAAGCAGAAGAAGAAGAAGAAGAAGAAGAAGAAGAAGAAGAAGAAGAAGAAGAAGAAGAAGAAGAAAGAAGGAGAACAATTAATAAAATAGTAAGTAATTGGAAGACGGTTAATAATAATAATAATAATAATAATAATAATAATAATAATAATAATAATAATAATAATAATAATAATAATAATAATAATAATAATAATAATAATAATAATAATAATATTTAATTAAACAACATGTATACACAAAAGTGTTTATTTAATTTTACTTTTTCACGATGATGTCACTTACATTCATCGCTTACATTCCATCATAACGGACTTTAAAGATCCTGACGCTCATGTCCTAGACGGGTGAGTGCCGGTGACAAGAACACACACAGCATGCACCTAGGTCCTTCTCCCCCCTCCCTGGCTGCCCAGGATTGTGCTCAGTTGGCCGGGCGTCAGACCATGCGCCCAAAGGCTGCGGGTGGGCGTCTCGGGCGGCTTGAGTTAGATCCTGTATCGGCCAGCGCCTTGAGCAGCTCTTGAGCTGGAAAAGCGCTATATAATAACGATTAAATACATACACCATAGTTTTGATTTAGGTTAAAAGAATCCGTACACTCTAATTACAAACGAAGTTGTTTTTTTTTTTAAACTAAAAAAAAAGAAATCTCTCTCTCTCTCTCTCTCTCTCTCTCTCTCTCTCTCTCTCTCTCTCTCTCTCTCTCTCTCTCTCTCTTTCTTAATAACGTTTACTGATTTCTAATGTTACTCTATCCAATACTCTTCAACATCTTCCAAGTGCGCATCATGTCAGATGCCCTTGCAGATCACGAAGGCACAGTCAGCATAGGGGGTAGAGCAATCTCCAACCTTCGTTTTGCGGATGACATTGATGGATTGACTGGAGAGGAACAAGCACTTGAACAGCTGGTACAGAGACTTGACACCACCTCCAGAGCCTATGGAATGGAAATAAGTGCAGAGAAGACCAAAATGATGACCAACAACATCAATGGCATCAACACGGTCATCAAAGTCCAAGGCCAATCCCTCAACACAGTGCATAGCTTCAAATATTTAGGAGCCATTGTATCAGAAAATGGGTCCCGACAGGAGGTCCTCTCCAGGATTGCACAAACAACTGCTGCCCTGGCGAAGTTGAAGCCAATTCGGAAGGACATGACCATCAGCTTACATTCCAAGGTAAGACTGCTGCGCTCCCTTGTCATCTCCATCTTTCTATACGCTTGCGAAACAAGTACCCTCACAGCAGATCTACAAAGAAGAATACAAAGCATGAAGATGAGGTGCTACAGAAGACTTCTGGGCATTAGGGAGGGACTGTGGTCTAATGGTAGTATTTCGGCTTGCGGATCTGAAGGTCCCGGGTTCGAGCCATGGCCAGGCCATTGTGTTGTGTCCCTGGGAAAGACACTTTACTCCTGTTTTCCTACTCCTTCGGATGAGAGTATAAACCGAGGTCTAGTCTGTGTGTCGCATACATTCCATCATAACGGACTTTAAAGATCCTGACGCTCATGTCCTAGACAAGTGAGTGCCGGTAACAAGAACACACCCAGCATGCACTTGGTCCTTCTCCCCCATCACTGGCTGCCAAGGATTGTGCTTAGTTGTCTGGGCGTCAGACCATGCGCCCAAAGGCTGCGGGTGGGCGTCTCGGGCGGTTTGAGTTAGATCCTGTATCGGCCAGCGCCTTGATCTTTAGGCTAAGGCGCCTTACAAATGACGAACATTATTATTTCCTATACCCAGCACATCACCAACGTCGAAGTCCGACAGACCATCACACATCCATTGGACAACACGATAACCGCTCACAATGCTAAAAAAACGGAAACTCTGATGGTATGGCCACGTCACCAGATCATCAGGTCTTGCAAAGACCATCCTGCAAGGCACAGTGCAATGAGGTAGAAGAAGAGAGAGACGGAAAAAGAGGTGGGAGAACAGCATTTCGTGAATGGACTGGTTTGACACTGAGCGAAACCATCAAGATTGCTGAGGACAGGGAAAGATGGAGTACACTGGTTAAACGATCATCTATGATGCCCCTACGACCTCCGAGTAACGGGATAGGATAGGTTGTGATAGGAATTTCTAGCTAAATTCCAAGTTTCAAAGGAATCCGTCCATTAATTTCAGAGAAAAGTGTGCAAATGTCACCTCCGAACGCCGGACGTGTGACGGACGGACAACGCCAAAGACAGTAGTTCACGAGGTTATAGCTCGGGTATTTAATAATAATAATAATAATAATAATAATAATAATAATAATAATAATAATAATAATAATAATAATAATAATAATAATAATAACAGTGTAATTATCATCACACTGTTATTATTATTATTATTATTATTATTATTATTATTATTATTATTATTATTATTATTATTATTATTATTATTATTATTATTACAAAAACGGTAAAGTTGAGGTACTTAGCGCCCATTGCAATATTGACAGACTAGATTAGAGAATACAAACGGAAGAAAGAAAGACGGATAGGTGGAAGAAAGAAAGGAACTAACGAACAATGTTTTTTCAAAGCACACTCCAAGCACTCACTCTCTCTCACACACACACACACAAGCACGCACGCACGCATACTCGCACACATACCACCACCACCACCATCATCATCACACACCTTAGATGTATTATTTTAACACCTCCCTCACCTCTCACCCCACCATCTCACTTTTTGTGACTACAACCTTCGTGTCAAGTGTATATCATCAAACTTCGTAAGGTGCTTCTCGGTTCTGACATTAGATGCGCATGTTAGTGACATATTCTGACATTGCATTAGCTGTATCATATATTGAAATCTTACGGGATGTGGCAGGATGCGTAATCTTGTCACGAAGAAATTACAACAAAAGATAACACTAAACAGATAGCACAACTTTACATGTAGTCAGTATAGTCAGTTCCGTCCAAAAAGTTACAGAAAGTTTGTTCAGTAGAAAGGAATCACTGAAAACAAAAGCCTAAAGTTTCTCCAAGATTTTGTGATAATTATTTTAAGTAGGTAGATAATATATATAAAGTGGGCGTTTACCAAACTCGTAGTTTTTACAAAAGAAAGAAAAGAAGTAGTAAATAAGTTTTTTTTTAAATATAGATACAAAATAAAGAAAAAACCCAAAAGAAATTTTATTAAAGGTTAAAAGAAAGTAAAGAAAGAACAGACAAAAAGGAAGTTTTATAAAAAAGTAAAACTAAATTAAAGCAAAAGAAAAAAAATAACGTTAGTGAGAGAAAACAAAGACAAGATAAAAAGAAAGAAAAGGAAAGAAAAAAGCAGCATCAAAAGAAAGGCGGAAAGAATGGAATAGCAAGATTAATAAGGACAATGAGCGCAGTAATTACACCTACAAGAAAAGAAAACCAAACAATAGAATAGGAAGAAAACAATGACAAAGAAATAGAACACGAAAATAAAATTTGATAACAAAGAAAGATATTGGTCACAACAGGAAATTAAAAAAAAATACTTCAAAGGTTTACTAAATTAAACTAAATTGATGTTCAATCTGCCAATACTCGATGAAAAACTAAACTAAACTCAATCTCAAACTTTAGAATAGCCACAAACAAAACATGTCAATGGAAAGACCAAAACTTACCTCCATACAATATTATCTGGATTCCGAAGATGCAGTTTTTATCTGAATGGCTGGTTTAATAGCATCTGCATGGGGAGTCGAATCGCGTTGAAAGGAAATTAACTCTGATCGAGAGGACAGTTCACCTCTTATCGAAAAACTGATCTTGACGAAATCGCAGCTTTCCAAAGCCAAATCATCTGAAAAATGAACACAAAATCAGATGATGCCACACGTAGTCTTCGCAATTCCTATTTTCGTTTTTGGTATCTTTTTATGCAGTCTTTATCCTCTCGGTATTTTTATGTTTTGCTTTCTGTAACGTAGACTAGGGTCAAGTGTAGTTCAACATTCGGCTATTGAAATTTCAAAAAAAAAATGTAGTTATGACTGGTACACATTTTCAACTTCAGGACAGAACGCTGTGTTTGCTGCTCCACAGTTTATATTTTGTTCTTCAAGTATTGATACGATTTTCTTTTTAAAATAGAAAGATGTTTCATTGGTATAGGCACACAAAAAATATTTCCTGCAGAGTTAAATGCTCTATTTCTGTGCCTTTTTTTGCGTCGATTGAAGTGTCACTGTTGCAAGATATTGTAGCAGATAGATTATATACCTACTGTCGATAATGAACATTCTGTCCACTCAAGTCCACAAATTATTTACAAACAATAAGATTCAAATGAAAGGCAAACAGAAACGTTCTGTGCATTCACTGTAGTTTCAAGAGCCGAATTGTATCCCTTGTTTTTCCGAGATACTGTCCGATTCGCATTATATTTAAGCAAGTAGAAGTTTTATCTGTACTTTCACACTCGCGGTTTGGTTGCTGTCTGGTCACTTTTAGTAGTTATTATTTGTTGCAAATGTACAAATATTACACACATTAGGCAAATTTATCACACTCTCTTCCTATTGATTTTATAATGGTACACTGTAATTTAAAAACGACACATCTTTTTCAAATCAATTCTGTATCTGTTGGTTTGCATGGCGTGGTTGTTCTTGTTGCTTGTTTGTTGTTTAGTTTTGTTTAAACAACAATCGCATTGCTTAAAAAAACGATATATGTAGTATATTTTAATGTGTTTCATGAGATATTGGTAAAAAGCCGATTCGCAATTAAAAAGATCAAAACTGAAAATAAAGTACAAGAATGCTGGACGGCGAATTTGGTAGTCCTCACAACGCAAAGTCCAAAACGGAAAAGTCAAAATCCAAGACTTTTGTTTTCAACGGTAGAGTTTTGGTAGTGTGTTCTGGTTCCCCACTCCCAAAAAAAAATTCACAACAGAAAAGATTGTGGAAAGTGAGTAAAAATGTAGGCGATTTGTACTAAAATCATTTTCCAAACAGAAAAGTGAACGTGCGAATTTCTTTATAAAAAGTATATTACACAAGTATGTAGTCAGCTGGTCACAAACAAGCCTCAAGAGGTACGAGGAAGGTGAGTAAATGTTGCAGAGGATGCACCGTGGATGACTGACACCTGGCTGGTTGTAATATGTCACCGAAGATATTACTAGCAAGGAAAAAAACTCAGTCCAGCCCAACTTGGAGCTAAAAGTTTGGTTTGCTTGCTTGCCGTCTGACAGATCAGTTAGTTACCGGCGCATGCAGCAGTCCGCGAAAGCCGCCTCTCGCCGACCGATCGTACAACACACATCACAGCTATTGGAATAGAGGAATAGAGAAGAGAGTCGTTGCTGTTGAGAACCCTATGCTGCAGTCACTAGCGCTGGTGGATATCGTTTTATTTTTTTGTGTGTGAGAGAGAGAGGGGAGGGGGAGAAGATAAAAATGCTTTGGCATAAAGAAATTTTAGAGAAGAAGTAGAGAAGGTAATGAGAAGAAACGAGAACGGAAAGAAGAAGTAGAACAGCAACAACGACGACAACAGCGTCAGCATCAACAACAGCTCCAGCAACAACAACTACAATGACCAAGAAAAACCAGGACAAAAAGCAACAACAGCAAACACAAACGAGGAAATGAACAAGCGCGAAAGAAGAAGGGGATGATCTTGGTTTTAAGAAAAAAAAAAAAAGATAAGATAAGGAGACAATAGGGAATATTCACAGGAAATAACGGCGAGCGTTATAAAGAAAAGAGAGAGGGAGAGGGAGGGAGAGACAGAGAGAGAGAGTGAAAGAGAGAGAGACAGAGACAGAGAGAGAGAGAGAGAGAGAGAGAGAGAGAGAGAGAGAGAGAGAGAGAGAGAGAGAGAGAGAGAGAGAGAGAGAGAGAGAGAGAGAGAGAGAGAGAAATGTGATTTGATTTGAGTTGCAATGGAGCGAAGGAAGGCGGTTAGCGGACATGATCCAGGGAAACTAATGATTATAGCTTTGACAAAGTACACTGTATGAAGAATTTCCAAGAGCTCTGGGATGGGACGCGGATGTCTTTGCCGACGCCGTCTGTTGGTTTATGGCACAGTAAACAACAACATGACAACAAAAACGAGTCTAATGTTATCGCTACTTGCTTCGGTGAAGATGCTTGAATGGAAAATGGTACTGCACTCAATACGCATTTGTGGCATTCTCATGACTCTCAGCGCCCCAGTTACCTAGGGAATCCTGGAATTTCTGGATATCCGGGACAAGGGTAAACATTGTTTTCTAGAGAATGTTAGTTAGTTAGTTAGTCATTGCTTACAGGGTCCAGCGAACTGCAAAGAACCGAATCAGGACCACAAAATCAAGACCACAACTTCGTTCAGAGGACTCACCCCTGATCGGCTTAAAAAATCTGCAAAAATAATCCTAGTGGTAACACTGAATGCACAGCACCAGCCGGTCACTTTACAATAAAGACATCCTACGCAGGGGACGGTGAGGCTATACTCCAATGTATCGAACCCCCGCTTACAAAAACAAAATAGAATACATGGCCGGACCCATGGGGGTGGGGGGTGGGTTACCTGAGTTCCGGACTCCCCCCCCCCCTCCAAACTAAAAAAAATTGAATGTTTTTTTTAATGCAAAGAGTTTTAATTTTTTTTAAATTGTTTTAAAAACATTGCAGTTTTTAGTCACTTTTGGTCCGAGGTACAAAGAGTTATTTATAGACAGTCAACGGAAATTCATTTTAAGGTATCCGTAGAAACGTCCAAAGCGTTTTCCCGTTGAAACGACCAAGTAGCCCAACCCCTAAGCCTAAATTAGTAAATGCATCTCCATAGTTTCTTGTTCTTGCCGCAAGCCTCTTCCAGCACCTTCACCTTGATACTGCCCTAAACCCCCAAAACGACTTTTTAGAAATATTAATTAAGATGCTAAGTTGATAATTATGAACACAGCGTTCGTTGACTGGTTTGGTGAAGTCAGCAAAATGGCAAATGCTTTGGCAACTGATGTTATTATTCCTCGCCAAGCATCCCGACAGACTGTACGTGACAACCAACCTGCAGCCACTCCAGAAGAATATTTCAAGATTAGCATTGCCATTCTTTTCTTGGGACACCTGTCAACCGAATTGTCAAACAAATGCTGACCTAGCAGTTGATGGTCTCTGTCTGGTGCCAAGTACTTTAATAGACAACCAGGATGGTTTCATGCAGGTTTCAGAAGGGTTGAAGACACAGGCAATGTTGTGGGAGTCTGACCTACCAGACAACGCTACCCTTGATGCAGAATACCAACGGTGGGTTTGCAAACGGCGAAGTGCTGCTAAGAATGCGACAGCTGTCATCCCATCCACGGCATCAGAAGCACTGAAACATTGTGACAGAGATTTTTATCCCAACCTGTTCATCATGCTAAAGAACCTTTGCACCCTGCCTGTCACTACTGCCGAGTGTGAGCGTTCAGTCAGTTGCGCAACCTGAAAAACTACCTGCGCTCTACAATGGGGCAACAGAGACTCAATGGACTTGCTTTACTAAACGTGCACAGGGATGTTGGTATTGACTTCAAAGAGGCAGTGAACTGTTTTGCTAGAAGATACAATTCACAAATGCTACTAATGCCGAGGAACCTAGTGCAGCAAGACTGAAAGTGAAAGCAGGGCGGTGATGTTCAAAGGTAAAGCTTTACACCGTTAACGATCAACAAAAAGTAGTGAATAATATTAGTATACAAAACATCTCTGCTAATAAATAAATGTTTGTGTGTGGGGGGTTGTTTTTTTAAGGGAGGGGCAGAGGATAATTTTTGAACCCCAGAATTTGTCAGTTCAATTGTTAAAAAAGCTCAAAGTCCCAGACCATCACAAAATGGCTTTTTCAAGGTTCAGATTGCACCAGATTGCACCATTTTGCATCCTTGAAAAAACAATTTCCGGGGGAGCATGCCTCCGGAACCCCCTAGAAGGCTCGCTGAATCTGTAACCCCCCCCCCCCTCGACTTTACCCAGGTCCGGCCCTGTAATACAAGCATCATTATAAAATATCAACAAAATACATACATATAAAATGCCTACATTGCCAAATAATAACATCATAGGAAGCTCCGTTGACCACCTGGTAAAAAGCGTCCAATATTCCCAAGCTGATCCAACAGACTTCACACACAAGAAAGGAGTTGTGTCCCGGAAATGTTTTCAAGAAAAAAGGGTAGGTGACTGGTATAGCGAAGAAGAAGATAGTATAGTAGATTGATAGAACAGAGTAGGAATGAGAAAGAACAAAGGAGAAAGACAGCGCCAGTGGGAATTTAAAGCACTAAATTTCGAGAAAGTGGACATACTATTTATACTGAAAGCCCCGGCACCTCCACGGGGGTTTCAAGAAGATGTGAGGATTGTAAAAACGTGAGAGGACGTATCGTTTACCAATTTAAAAAAAAGAAAAGAAAACACAGCGACAGCAACAATAACAACGAAATCTTCATTGGGAACATTGTTGAGTTACAGCTTTGTTTCTACAGCAACAACAACATAAACAGCACCCCGCACAGTAACCACCACCACAACGCCGCAAACAATTGTGTGTTAAAAGAAAAAAACTGGAATTAAATAAAATGAAGTAATGTGTTATTATATGGAGCTTTACTAGTTCAAAGTGTCGCCCCAGGCGCTGGGAAAAAAACAGGATCTAACGTAAAGCCGCTAAAGGCATCAACCTGCCCCATCTTGTATCATATGCAACTGAACTTAATAATAAAACTGCCAGGTGAAACGTTTGCTTTACAGCTGAAAATGACCAATCATTACTGACGATTTTTCCAAGTTGTAGAGAGAGTTAGTTTTATATTTAGTTAGTCATTCTTTATAGGGTCCAGCGTACTGCAAAGTGCCGAGTACTGTGAGTAAAAGTACATGTAGGTACAGTAAATTTCAGTATGACCAACTGATATGCCGCCATGGTGGGTACTGAATGTTGAAACTAACCCACGTACTAACGCACACAAAAGAAAGGGTTGAACAAACACATTAGATCAAGTAAATTTTCAAGAGCAGACGTGTTTACAAATCGGGTGAGTGCCATGCATTAACACAGAAACACCCAGCAAGCACTAGGTCTCGTTTCTGTCGTACAGGATTGTGCTGATGCAATCGTCTTGGCGTCAGACGTCCAGGCGACAAAGGGTGCTTCGAGCGGCTTGAGTTAGATCCTGTATCGGCCAGCGCCTTAAGTAGCTCTGGAGCAGGAAGAGCGCTATGCAAGAAGGATTACATTAAATAAATAAATTAACCCATCAATATATTTAACAACAACTTTCTAACCACAATGAACAGGCATCGCCTCGCACTTGCTAAACCTCCCTATTATATTCAGTTATTTGCGCTTTTGTCCGTAGATCCAATTCAAATCTAAAAGCCAGAGAAAGAATGTTTCTATTCTTCATGGGTGTTTCCTGTATTTGGTGTATATTATTTTTTACAAAACGAAATAAAGACATAGATATTGCCTTTGTTACACTGTATAACTTTTCTTTTAAAATTGTGTGTGGTAGAAATACAATTTTAGGAATCTCCTTATTTTTGCGTTAAAAACTAAAAAGATTATTTTTTCTTCCATTATGCCACCACTTCTGCTGCTGCTAATACTACTACAAGAACAACAACATCTACTACTACTACTCTCTCACTCTCACTCTCTCTCTCCTGCTGTTGTTGTTGTTGTTGTTGTTGAGTTGCTGTTGTTGTTGTTGTTATTGTTGCTGTTCTTGTTGTTCTTCTCCTATAAACATCAGGAATTAGAAGTGAAACAAGCTTATCACAATTCAATTACGATAAGGCTATTAGGTACGTCCGATGTTTTGTTCCGTTTAGGTGAGGTCTTGATGCTACAGAACCAACCCTGACCGACCAGTTAATGTTTTGCCTTATACAGTCATTTTAAAGTGAGATTGACACAATACGCATGAGCCTACCGCATGTGGTCCAGGCGTTAGAGCCTTTCTGTCTTGCGCTTGATTCTGCGACTGTACAGGGGTGCAAACGAAAGAGTTAAACGTAAACACTAAAATGAGTGTCCCCGAGTCCATTCTTCTGAAGTGGTAAGGAAGACCTACGGAAAGTGACATTCTGATTACAAAATCAAAAGTGTGCTGAATAATACAGAGAGAGAGAGAGAGAGAGAGAGAGAGAGAGAGAGAGAGAGAGAGAGAGAGAGAGACAGACAGACAGACAGACAGACAGACAGACAGACAGACAGACAGATAGGGAGACAGACAGATACAGAGAGAGTGAGAGATCGGAATAATTAGACAAGAAAGCATTTACGAATTAAGGAAGTTACAGTGTAAGAATAACGTAGATTGAGTGAAATATTACACATCGACCATCGACTAGACTATATTCTATCAAATAGTAAGTTTGGTTATGTTTTACGTCGCACAACTGAGTAAAACATGTTTTTCAATTTGCTATCTGCTAGCGTTTCGTGAGATTGCCTTGACAGTTCATTTCAAATGCTTTAGAGTTACATTCCCTGGTTCAAGAGCACGGGGTGATAATAGAAAATGGATTCCTGCTGTGAATTGCTTGGGTTGTTCTGATGAGATTTTTTAACCACAAGAGATAAGCTGCTGAATGAAGAAATAGTGTGGGGCTGACAAATAGAACATTTGGTTAAAACGTGGTTGAAAATAGACCATAGTATTAAGCTTACTTTATACCTGGTACTGGAGTTCCGACCGGTGCCGTGAATCGTTTCAACCATAGGTTACGCTCAATGCGAATAGTAGGCTACTTTTGCCTGTATACCATGTTCGTTCAGACAAACGTTTGTAACATGGTTTCTTTACTGCTGACAGTAGTGTGTCTGACTGTCTAACAGTAACACACCGTACCCCCCAAGTTCTCATATAACATAGGTAAATAATATATATATATATATATATATATATATATATATATATATATATATATATATATATATATATATATATATATATATATATATATATATATATATATATATATATATATATATATATATATCGAATTCCCTTTGTAAAATATTTGCGATATTTTTCGGTGTTTTTGTACCATAGTCAGCTCACAGTGGTGAAGAAGCGGAAACTCCGACGGTATGGCTACGTCACCAGAGCATCAGGCCTTGCAAAGACCATCCTGCAAGGCACGGTGTAAGGAGGCAGAAGTAGAGGGAGACAGAATGGACTGGCTTGACAGCGAAGCCATGAGGGTTGATGATGACAGAGAAAGATGGAGTACGCTGGTTAAACGATCATCTGTGGTGCCCCAACGATCTTCGAGTTACGGAAGAAGGATAGTAAGGACAGGATAGGATAGGATTACCTAAACATTATACAGTATTGTTTAGATACATAATAAATTATTTACGGATAAAATATATTAATTAGAGAATTCTTACATTGTTTGTAATGATTATTTAGAAAATATGCTTCTAAATAAAAATTATTTAGCTGAAAGTGGTGAAAATAAATATTTTACAAAGGCAATTCCATAGATAGGTGGGTAGCCTACACTAAAAGCGTCTTACTGAACAAAAATACTGAATATCACAAACCCACGAATGATCCATTTCACACATTAGGTAGAGTACAATGGAGCTTCTTTAGTCTTAGGCTACTCCGGATATACTGTAACACAGTATGTAGGCTGGCCGAGTGGCGTGTGTCCACGGTATTATGACTGGTCAATTTCCACGGGAGAAGCGATGCATGATGGACAGTAGGAAAAGGTGTATCGGTTGATAGAGGCGCCGAAACCTGGCCGTGAGCCGTTCACTAACAGGTCTAATAGGCTCTTGTTATCCTATCTCCCATGACCGTCTGCAGAGATACTCATCCAGTCTTCAAAGATGGAGTCACGCTGAGACCGGGGCTATTTAAGTGCTACCAAGGAACATCTTGACCCGCTAAAAGCATGATCAACCCGTCGAAAGATGCTGATTCCTAAAGATAATTGAAACTGAAGGAGGAAGTGAAAACACAAAAAAGAAAGGAGAAGAAGAAGAGAACGCACATCTCTCTCTCTCTCTCTCTCTCTCTCTCTCTCTCTCTCTCTCTCTCTCTCTCTCTCTCTCTCTCTCATTAAAAAAAATGTCTGTTGTAACCTAACTGTTATTGCACCCCACCACCACCACCCCTCAAAATAGATCCAATTCCCGCTCAGAGATGATTATATCCTGACATATTTTTATCTAATATTTGCAAAATTTGAATGTAAATATCGTGTCCGAGCGTTCTACTTTAAGCAGTAAGAGGATGGTGATCCTTGGAATAGATCTAACTCAGTGGAACGTGACACAAGATTCCAGGCGTTGTTGTGTATTAGCCAGGGGAGAGAATTATATTCTGTGTTATCAAGTAACGCTTATTCTATGCCTTTGGTATCAAGAAACGTTTAATGGTTCTGTAGCCGAGCGGAGACTTTAACTCCCGTCTCTCGGCCACCAACCCTTAGGAACATTGCTCCACCCGAGCTGTCATATTTTCATGTAGTCTCTCAAAAGAAGGACATAAAAATATTTGCCTTGCAAGGCGGTGGAGCGTGGTTGGGAGTTTAGTTTTTAGTTATATAGATTATAGTCCCACGTCACATTAGCGAATAGGGGACTGGGAAGAGGGGGGAAAGGGGAAATATATGTGGTTGGGAGTACCAGGCTGCCGGCTACTGGTGCCACGCATTCTAATTGCAAGGTCGCTGCCAACAACCTGCATAAAATGCCTGCCGACAATGTGGTCCCGCTCGGCACCAGACGCAGCAGGCGAATGGTCAGCCGGGGAGAACAAATGTCGTGTCGCCTTGTACTGCTAACCCAATGGCATATTCAAAGGATTCTGCAAAGCAGTAGCCACCCAAGGCCAGTCTAACCAAGAAAACTCGAGGTAGACAATTTCTCTCGCAAGCCTCAACCAGTCGCCTCCCTTTCCGCTACAGATCCCACAGCTCAAATGGAACCATGTCCCCATGGTTTCCCCGTTCCCGGTCGTTGCACCACTTGTAGCCGAGCGGAGACTTTAACTCCCGTCTCTCGGCCACCAACCGTTGGGAACATTGCTCCACCCGAGCTGTCATATTCATGTAGTCCCTCAAAAGAATGACATAAAAATATTTGCCTTGCAAGGCGGTGGAGCGTGGTTGGGAGTTCCAGGCTGCCGGCAACTGCCACCGACCTGCATAAAATGCCTGCCGACAATGTGGTCCCGCTCGGCACCAGACGCAGCAGGCGAATGGTCAGCCGGGGAGAACAAATGTCGTGTCGCCTTGTACTGCTAACCCAATGGCATACCCAAAGGATTCTGCAAAGAGTAGCCACCCAAGGCCAGTCTAACCAAGAAAACTCAAGGTAGACAATTTCTCTCCCGAGCCTCAACCAGTCGCCTCCCTTTCCGCTAGAGTTCTATCAGGGGCCCCGAATGGCCTGTCTTAAGTGGAAGGTTCGTGGAGGTTCAAAAACTTTCTTTCGAGGTTCTCAGATACCGAACCTAATTTCTGAACCTTTTCTTGTTCAAAAGGTTCAGCAGTCTAGGTTCGGGATCTGAGAACTTCGAAAAACAAACAAAGGGGGAAGTGACGTTATCATGAGTCCCCAATGACTTTTAAAGTTGTGTATACTCTTGTCGGAGAGCTTTCGCCTCAATAATGTGGATTAAGGAACTCTTCTATGATCATACTGTCTAGTGTAAATGTTTGTTTGAAAAATGACTTTAGACTCACTTTAAATTGACCTAGCAAGACAAGAGAGACTAAGACTACAAGAATTAGAAACAGTCACTCAGACCCAGACAGAGAAAGAACGAGAGAAAGTCCCCCACCTTAGGGGGACCCAGGTTTACCCACGTCCCATCCACGACAGATCCTTTTAACGTTCACAATGAGTGTTGCCCCACTGAAAAATAAGCTTACAACAAAAATAACTTTCAATATTATATATATATATATATATATATATATATATATATATATATATATATATATATATATATATATATATATATATATATATATATATATATATATATATTATATATATATATATATATATATATATATATATATATATATATATATATATATATATATATATATATATATATATATATATACACACACACACACACACACACACACACAAACTGACAAGCTCGCGGAACATACAGTTACTTCATAGGAAAGACAAGAGATGCAATAGATGCTGTAGTTAGAAAGTTTAAAATAGGCTGATAAGACGTCAAGTTTATTCCCGTGTGCGTGAAAGTTATCAGCGTCATCACCATAGTTTTATTGTTTCTGACGTGCTGCTTCAGTATTGAACGCTAAGCCATTTTCGAGTTAGAGCAGAGAAGCAGCATCTCCTATAGAAGAAGACTATTATCGAAGCTTCCCGCCATTCCTCACTCCTATATAACAGCTCAAAATGAGTTGGTTTACTGGGGCCATTGATTTCGTAAGATGGTCTAGGACCAACTATATTCAGTCGTGTGTCTTAAATTGCTGTATCTTTCAATGCACAAGAATCGTTAAATCATCCATTCACTCATGGTCCATTTCCTTTTGTATATTTTCTTCCCGTGTAAAAGCCTACAGGCAAAACTTCATAACCTTCTCATGCATTGGGCCTACCGGGTAAACAGCTGTTCTGCTGAAAACGGGGTTTCCCCACTCATACTACATAATATTGTCTTGTACTTGTCTTATGACTGATTTCATTAGTTCGCTAGTCTATGTGTGAGCGTAATTGTGTTTGTGTGTGTGCGCGAGCGTGTGTGTGTGTGTGTGTGTGTGTGTGTGTTCGTGTGTGCACGTTCGTGTGTGTGTTCGTGTGTGTGTGTTTGTGTGTGTGTAGGCTTATGCGGGTTCTCTAAGTGCTTCATTTTGGCTTTCCTATCCCTATCCTGTCCCGTAACTCGGAGGTCGTAGGGGCACCACAGATGATCGTTTAACCAGCATACTCCATCTTTCTCTGTCCTCAGCAGCGCTGAAGGCTTCGCTCAGTGTCAAACCAGTCCATTCTCGAATGTTGTCCTCCCACCTCTTTTTCGGTCTCCCTCTTATTCTACCTCCTTGCACTGTGCCTTGCAGAATAGTCTTTGCAGAATAGTCTTTAAAAGTTCTAATTTATTTTATTTCAATATTGTAAATTTTCAAGTCCCAGAAACTACTCTGATATGTTTCTTTGGAACTTTCATTAGGTATTGTGGGTATGAATGTGTAGAATGTGATATCTTGTTGCATCTGCGTAATTAATTGTGTAAATTAGTTGGTTAGTTAGATTAGTTAGTTTAGCTACAATAATGAACTGATTAGATTGATTTACAACTGAGTTTTTAACAGTTTATAAAAGAATACATAATGTGTGTTTGGCTAAAACGTGTGTTTACAATATTATTTGTGGCATAATCTCTTGTCTAATATTTGTTGTATTGTTGTTGTTGTTTATTCTGTTTTCTTGTTGCTTTCGTTTGCATGTGAGTAATACCAGGCATAACAGTATTTTATATGAATCAGAGTCTTCTGTAAGTCAATTCGTTTCACGAGCGTACAGGCAGGCAAACATGCATTATCGCATACGTTACAAGCTTAGCTTATCTTATCTTATCTTATCTTATCTTATCTTATCTTATCTTATCTTATCTTATCTTATCTTATCTTATCTTATCTTATCTTATCTTAATGTCTTGTTTTATCGACCTATCCAAGTTTATTCACGTACACTTCAAGCGATAAAAAAGACCGCCTCTTCCCCCCCCCCTCTCCCCTTCCCAATGAAATGTTTGAGAATAAGAAACAACTACAACTGAAACCAATATATGAACCGTTTAGGAAAATAAGTGTTTATTTGTTGTTGATTGTTGTTATTTTGTTTCTTCTTGTTTCTATTTTATTTTATTTCTTTTTTTTTACGGTGAAAACAAGGAGGCATGCCTGTGAGGTAGGACAACAAAAACGAGCTTAACAGCGACGAGATAACCAAACAGAAATCTTGACCATTGAAGGGAAGGAACAAATGAAATAACAGTACAACAGAATCAAGCTGGGTGAGAGTAGGAGGATACATGGAACCTTGATGTGCGCACCCGTATATAAGAAGACCAGATTAAGTTCGCTGACGACGTACACAGGGACAGTAAGAAAACATTATCAACTATTGAACGATGGAAGGAAATAGAAAATAGGCGTGCATGATGGAAGAGGGGCACACATACGTGTGGCGGCCGAGATTGTCTCTGATGAATACAGTTTCTTCTTTCTCGCTGCATAAGGCACCGGAACGGAAAAGCGCGCTGTAAAAAAAATCCATCTGGATATATCCATGGTTGACCGCTAACCAGGAAACGTGGTAGGATAAAATAAGTTATTCTACATCTCCAAGTCTGATTTACTGGAACACCGAATATCTTCTTTATCTTCTTTTTTTTTTTTTTTTTTTAAACTAATATGAAATTTGTGTGACGCGCAGCAATTAGGAGACTGGGGAGTGCAACCACTGACATTATAGTTTTTACCGTAGGCCTATAGACCACGCCTACCTATTTGGTCGTATCAGAGAGAGAGAGAGAGAAAGAAAGTGAGAGAGAGAGAGAAGGGGGGGGAAGGGGGGAAGGGGGGGATTCGGAACCTTTCTTTTCCTAAGAGCCAGTGTAATGAGGACTTTGCCCATCTTCTTCGTTTTTTACATTTCAGGCTTTACAGATGACGGCGACTAAAGAACGGTACATGATCAATGCAACACAGTGATTTTCTTAACTAGACTCCCTAAATCACTGTGAAGATGTACAGGTCTACACAGCATAATGTGTGAACCTGATGATGATGATGATGTATATGGCCGATTATGATGACGCCATCGATGATAGTGATCAAAAAGCGACGACCAAGTCCATTCACAAGGATTCTATAAAAGGTTTCCATCTACAGAAAACAAAGACTCCCGATGGTCTCTAGAAAGATGATGCAGGATGGTGTTGTCATGCAGCAGAATCTATAGGCTATTCCATTATTTTGATGATGACTACGACGACGACTGCGATGATGAAAGTCCAATGGCCTATCAAGGCGTTTGCACACACACAAACACTCCCCATATATAGTTTTGTTTGTTTGTTTGTTTGTTTGTTTGTTTGTTTTTTAATGTAAACGGACTTCCCAAGGACTACTTTACAATTTAGACAGCACAATCTGTATCTGTGTTGTTGATGATGATGATGATGATGATGATGATGATGATGATGATGATGATGATGATGATGATGATGATGATATGTGACGACAACGACTATGACGACAAAAAAGGCTGATGATCGATCAGTCGAGGAGACACACAAGGACACCAAAAGGGGTTAAATTCCATCTTCAGAGAGGACTTCCCAAATACTCCCTGAAATTCCTGGTGAAGAGGATGTAGACAGCGGAATCTATATTCTTCGACCTACGCTTGCTCGCCCAGTCACCTTCAATGACTATGAAAACCCGTTTTGTGGATGACTTTCCTTGCCTATGACAGTCTTATAGCCCGATGGCCGCAGTTATCTTTCCTCATCTGTTCCCATTGCTACCGAAAATGGCGCTGGTGTCACGGTGTGGTCCCAGCATGCAGTGAACTATTTTATGTTCCACTTATTTGCTGAAATATTTCACTGTTTTCTGTCAAAAGTGAAACACAATTGCTTTCGGGGATTCCTTCAATTTTATATCATGTTCGTGACCAACAGTTTGCAGTTTTATGTTGGTTTTCTGACACCTGTTTATCATACTGTGGCCCCAGCATGCAGTGCACGATTTATTTTCTTCTTCGCTGGGATATATAGCTTCTCTTCCATTACGGCCATCCTTTATAGAACCATCCTGTCTTCAAGGAAACATTTTAAATCCCAGTCTCGAAAACACTTTAAACTAAGAGGGACAGCAGAAATACTGTTAATTAGTTCGTCACAGTCACACCTAATGGGATGTAGTCGTTGTTTGGAGCTAATTATATTGTTTGGTTGTTTTGAAAAAAAAAACGCAAATCAATTCAGGAATCATAATTATGTTATTGGGATTGTTATTGAATAAAGGGATCTAAACCTAAGGGAAGGGGGATCAAAACATGTGGCATATACACCTTTTTAACACTGTATCATGTGATGAACAATTATGATAATAGTGTCCAGTGGACATATATTAGTACTAATCATAGTGAGAAGTAAATTCTCCACAAGCAGTGTTGAGTGAATGGTGTATAAATATACATGTATAATGCAAGCAATGTTAATGTGTTTGAGGAGTATGAACAGTGTTCAGTGAGTAGTGTTCACTTTGTGAATAGTGGTTGGTGAGTAGTGTTCAGTCATGGAGGTGGTTAGTGTGATTGCAGGGCTAATGTTTTGACCTAATGCGAAGTTCCGTTTAAAAGCCACAGAGGTGAACTTGCAGAGCATGGGAATGATGGTGCTAGGACATCGAACACCATCTAAAACTTAATACAAAGTCCACAATTGTGAGCATCCTCCTCGTCAAGCACGGATCGGGCCTGTGCAGCTGTACCACTTTAGCATTCCAACCGTATCAGACTTTCTTTGGAGCCAATTCTGCCGTCTGTTTGACAAAGCATGTTTTTTTTGTAGAAATCAGTCCATCTAGCGTCTTTATAAGAATCAATAATTATACACATTACAGAGCAGATCGTACAATTTCCAGTAGATTGGAACCTAAAACAGATAATATTCGATCTTCAAAAATATCCGGTCTTTGTCAACAAAGATACACACACACACACACACACACATATATATATATATATATATATATATATATATATATATCGGGGTGTCGGATAGTGCAGTGGTTGGAGCACTCGCTACTGTGTCGAAAGTGAAGCACCGTCCGGTGCGGTTAGCACTTGGATGGGTGACCGCGAAGCGACAAACAACAACGCCCCCAGTTGACTCAACTGTGATTGAGTACCTACTCTCTTGAGGGTGGGGAAGGTAAAGCAGCGAGGGAGAGAGTTGGGCATCACCCTCATTACGCTGGCCCAAGATAAGTGTGATCTCCAACATCACGCTCCCCTACGGCCACAAGGCTATGGGACTACCTTTACCTTTACCTTTATATATATATATATATATATATATATATATATATATATATATATATATATATATATATATATATATATATATATATAATCAGGACCACCGCAGAGTCGGAAATAAACAACGAAAGCAAGTTACTTTCAAATTCTCTTATGTTGAAAAAATATTGAACATAAGAGAACTTGAAATTAGCCTGCCTTCGTTATAATTTAACACTATGGAGGGGTGTACTACGTGTTTCATGACAAATCGACTTCAAGTTTTTCTTCCTCCATCTCATAAGCATGTTCTTGTTCTCCTTGTTCTTATTATTTTTCTTCTTTGTTTTAACTTTTCGTTGAAACAAAACAAAGTCGCAACCTAAGGGTGATTTAAGCCGCAAACCTAAAACATGAGAAGAAAAAAAGGTGCTCTGTAAGTGTAAATGTGGTTGACATATATACATGGAAAGTACCCTCTCACCCTCTTTAGACTCAAAGCCTCTGCTATCCTCCCTTGCAATTGTTAGCTGCCAATGACTACGTGTTGAAATCAAATTACATGTAATTAATTTGTTTAAAACAATAGTGACTATATTTTTCTTATGTTGTATAAATTCGATTCTCTTAACGCACCAAATGCTGTTAAGATGGTGACAGTATTGCGACTGAGCTCTCACGATAACAGAATGTGACGAAGGCGAGTTAAGATGAAGTCAGACGAGTTAACATAAAATGTGAAACAGACGAATATTTTCATGTTTTGACTACGTTTTACTACGATCTGAATCACATGTTGTGCAACTGGATTAAGAAATGATTCGCGATTTAGAACCTGCTGTAAATTTGTGTCGTTACAACGTTGTTGTAGCCAATCAGAAAGCGTACATTTCGCCATGGGCAACACTGAATGCTGTGATGCGCAGACGACCAACAGTAGCCATGCAATATGGCTGAAAAAAGGAACCGGATCACTGTCAAATTTATAACAGCGACACACTTTAAGTTTTTATCAAACTTTATCAAAGATACGATGTACTTTGGAATCATGTCATCGTCGATATCGGATGAGTCGGCCATGATTTTACAACCAAAATAGCCGCGCAAAGAGAAAGCAACTCATGGAAGATTGCGAATGCGCATTGTTTTTGCGTAGATGTTGCAGACAATTAGTTACATTACGGTGGGGCTACATGTGTCGTTAAAACACCTTTGAAACAAAGTTTCTAAACAATGTTGTCCAAACATTGTACCAGAATTGTTGCTGATGTGACTTCAGCTTTATGCTCTCGTATTTTATCTAAGGGTTACAGGAGGAAACAGGTGTAAAATGTCTTGTAGGTACTAAAGCCTTCACGCTCTAATAGGAAACTATAAACATGACATTTGCGCTATAACGTACGGCAACAACTACTGTTAGGAAATTAAATCACGGTTGTGGTTTTGAGCAAAGAATGAGAACAAGAGGTCGAGGAGGACGTGTTGCAGGCCGGGAAAACCGGAAGTTTCAGTGACGCCATCGTCTGTAAAGTGGTCTCCATCTAAATTCATGTAACGGTGTTAGCATTCAACATTCGTGCTAGAATCGAGAGAGAGAGAGAGAGAGAGAGAGAGAGAGAGAGAGAGAGAGAGAGAAAGAGAAAGAGATGGGAGAAGGAGAGAGAGTGAGAAATTTGTTAGGAATGCATGTTTGTGTGAGTGTGTACGTGTTTTATTTATTTAATTTAACGTCTATTCACATCTGTGATATTAGACAACATATTACATTAGAAACAGATTAACTTAAAATTAAAATAAAAGAGTTAATATGAACAACAATTAATATAACGACATAATTATATAAAAGAAATCTATTGTTATTGCTTATTTATGATGTACGAATGAATAAGAAAGCAAAATGACAACATATATGCTTATTGCAATCATCGCAGAGAATGCATTTTAAAATATATTAATTGCGAAATACTTACAGATTAATCTATGAATAAAACATAAGTATATAACTATTTAACCTAATTCTTTGAGCATAAACTTTTTTGATGAAACCTCTGTTAAAACTTAAATTTGAACTCTACGGATCGTTTTAAATAATCCGTATAGTTTATAAATTTAATTTCAATGATAAATGGAAAACATGTGAATGATTACCGTCTTGAAAATGACATCTTCATTATAACTTATGCCTTTTTTTAATTGACGTATAAGTTGTCCTTTGTAATCAAATCTTTTTTTGACCTCATACTTTGCATACAATTGACAATCATGCCTTTTAAGCGTTTGGTGATGATAGGCGCATGATTCCATTATTATTATTATTATTATTATTATTATTATTATTATTATTATTATTATAAGAATTGACCAATTGGAGAATATATTAGTGCTTTAGATGTATTTACATATGATTTTAAGTCTAAGTCTTGAGTGCTATTTAATTTATCATAACTGCTAGGTAAATATTTCTTTATATCTTTACAATGTAATATTAAGTGTGGGATGGTTATATTTTCATTACAAATGCAATTAATATTTTTACAAAATTTTGTTTTCCAAGAATTTAAATATAATCTAAATGCTAAACTAGAAATATGTCTAGGGACTCCTGATATACTAATTAAACAGGAATCTGAAATTTTTTTTTTTAGTAATATTATTAATTATACAGTACATTTCTTTAACTGATAATCTAATATGAATTTTCATAGCATTAATATTTTTTGCTCCCTGTTTTGGTGCTCTATCTGCTACATCATTATGTATTATTCCGCAATGTGATGGCAGCCAACAAAAATTTATATTTATTCCTATGCTTTTCAAAGAGTGAATGAGATGTTTTATTTCAAATATTATATCATATCTGTCATGATTTGTATTAGAATTTAATGCATATAATACCGATTGTGAATCAACACATATGAGAATACCATACAAAGCAAGTGGTGTATTAATTAATGTATTAAGAGACATTAATATAGCCACCAGCTCCCGGTCCTGATTTGGCTCGGGAGAGTCCGCTGGACCTAAAGCAACAATCAATCAATCAATCAATCAAGCCACCAGCTCTGCAGTGAATACAGAATGATTTTTACCCAAGTAAAAAGATTTTATAATTTTAAGGTCTGGAATTACAAATCCTGCTCCTGCATCTCCTGAAGAAATTACAGACCCATCTGTTTAAACTTTTAAATGTCTATAATAATGTTCATTTATATGTTCTCGGGCCTCTGTAGCTATTAAATAAGGATGTTCATGTTTCTTAAAATTAGTATAATTAATATCATATTGTGCGCTTTCCATTTCCCATATGGGATATGGAGCATTAATGATTTTTGGCGCAACTTGTTGTGGTAAAATATTTGCATCATTAAAAATATCCTGAGTATATGTTGAAATTGTTTGTAATGAAATGACATCTTTTGTTCTCTTTGGAAAATCAATATCAGATCTAGTATTTAGATCCTCTTGCATATTATTTTCTACTGCATGGCTTCTAATTAAATATTTTGCGCATGCAAGTTTTCTATAATCTCCTAAAGATAAAACACCTGCTGCTGCATACGCATCTGTAGTTTTAGTATGAATCGGTACACCAAGTGCTATTTTTATAATCTTACTATATAAACTTTGTAATTTGTTCAAGTACGTTTTATGTGCAGAAAAGAATGCTTCTTGACCAAAGGATAGTTGAGATCTCACAAGAGTACAAGCTAAATGAATTAACATTTTTGTATCTTGACCCCATGATTTTTTACTTATTACTCTAATAAGATAAAAACTTTTCATCGCCTTTTGTATTAAATAATTGATGTGTCTTTTCCAATTTAATTTTCGTGTGAAAAATTTTACTTCTTCTACATATTTAAGTTCTTGTGTTTCAATATAAAATTTAGGAAAATCGTGTGTACGTGTGAGAGCGCAAATGCGCGTGTGTGTTTGCGCGCAATCATTCGGTCTCCTGTTTGAGTAGTCTTTCCTAAGATATAATTAAGGCACCAAGAGGCTCCTTGAAAAAAGAGCACAATTTATTTATTTATTTTCGTTTGTTTGTTTGATTGTTTTTGTTTTATCCTAGCTGACTGTAGGAGGGGGCTCCATCGAAAGAATACAGTGCACTTGGCTTGCTCTATACACCATTCTCATTGTTACTTTTTATCTACCTCCATCTTCCTTAAAAGACGGTGGGTATGTAACTTTGCGTACAGTCACATTTGAGACAGGTATCCATTCTCTCTCTCCCTCTCCGCCCTCCTCCCAACATCACCCCTTATCCCCCACCATTTTGTTTTGTTTTTTGTTTTGATTGTTGTTGCCAAATCGCTATAAATAGACTTCTGGCGCGTTCAATGTCACATAATTATTGTAGATCTCCTTCCAATTTTTTGCAAGGCTCGACAGCAACTGTTTTTGTTTAACCTGTCCTCCTGTCGGACAGGTTGTCAAATATTTCTATCTGTACCACATTTCCAGCCTGTCTGAACTTCCCTTACAATTTTGATGAAGAAACATACAAAAAATAAGATATTCAATCGAATTGTATTGCAGCATTGCACACCGCACTTTCAAACACTCTTGCCTTGGATTCACTACTGTTTCAATGTGGCTTGTGAAGTCGTAGCGGTCGTTGACGCCGACTACCTTGGCAGCTGAAAAATATCTGTCCTGTCGGACGGTACGGTTGGGTAGCGATCCCACCTGTCAGGCAGCCTGTTCTACTTGTCCCGGACATCGGTTGTGTCGAGCTTTGTTCTGGAAATTGGCTCCACAGATTTTGAGACCTTCCAGCTTAAGGACAGTTCAGAGAGTGGATAATCATTTTATGTTTTCGTTTTAGTTCTTTAGGATAAAGCCGAGACAGGACAAGGCGCACAACAATAATTGCTGTTGTATCATTTTTTATTCATCAGATTAACGTAAGTTGTACTGATGTAACATAAACAATTTACACAAAAAAATCTACCATGCGCGCATCATAGATATATTCCAAATTAATTAATTAATTAATCAAACCATAACAATCATCATACCACTGACATAAACATACACTTTTAACAACATATATTCTTTTATAACAATTAGTTCACACTAAGAAACAAAAAAATAAAAAATAAATGAACCTTTCAACTTCACCTGTGAAGAACGAAGTACTTATATTTATAAATGTCTTATAAATATAAATATAAAAATAATTAAAACTGTTGATATCGCTGGTTTTCCTATATGTGTGTGAGTGTCTGGACATACGTGTGAATGTCTTGCCATCTTGTTTTATGTTCCAGTGACCTCTAATGATAAAGAACAACAGAAAACAAAATGGGTCAAATTTCGTACAATGCCTCCGCAGACGTCCTTGTATTAAAACAAATTATATCGAGGACGGAGAGGGCGGGTAATTTTGGTTGTGCATTGCCCGGGGAGAAAGAAGAATGTAAACTACGTGTAATTAAATGATTTTAGCGCGCTTAAATAAATGTCAGGTTACCACAAGGCCATAATCACAATGCTGGCAAAAACATGATGACGGCAGGATTAACACAAACTTGCTGTGAATTATTTCATGTCTGACATTTCCGATGTTACAACACCCACCCAATACCCACCCATTCAACACATCTACCCACCCACCCCCACCCACCCCCACCCAATACCCTCACCCCCCACACACATGATGATGGTGATGTTGACGACCACGATGATGATGATGATGATGATGATGATCATCATGATGATGTGATGATGATGATCATGCACCCATTGCACATAGCCTAGCTACATGTACGATCGAAAGAGAGGTAATACACATTGCTGCGATCGGTAGAAAGTATCGCCAAAACTCCCGCTAGCACCAGGTGAAAGTATTCCCTCCATCCCTTCAAAGTATACTTTGGGCTCGCTGCTAGCCGCGGATGCGAACCGCAGTACTGTTTAATTGTGACGGAAAGAGCGTAATATTGCTACAAGGGTTCGGGTAAGGGTTAGTTGTAAATCTATCCCTAGCCCTTGCCCTAACCCTTTTCTCTACAAAACTGCTCTTTTTCCGTCCCAAAAACCCATTTGCCTTCTTGGATTCATAAATTATATGAAACCAAGTGAGGACACTATCCAGCGTCAATAAACGGTTCGAAAAGATTCTCAAACGGTTCGTAAAAGACAGTTGACCTAGAAACAAATACAACGTGACCTAATTCGTCGCCTAGAGGAGACGAAACTTTCCGTTTCTACTCTTTCACCGACACTGTAACTGAGCAGGTTGCTAACCTCCACCCATTGCACATAGCTACGATCGAAAGAAAGTATACTCCAGGCACACGCTGCGCAGCAGGACAAAGTATGTCCCTTGTCCCTTGAAGGGATACTTTGTCGAGGTTAGCAGCCTGCTCATTTACAGTGTCGGTGAAAGAGTAGAAACGGAAAAGTAAGTTTCGTCTCCTCTAGGCGAATTAGGAATAAAAGACAGTGCCCTCAGCTGGTTTCGCTCTTACCTAACTGATCGCTTCCAATCTGTTTGCATCAACAACCACCTCTCTGAACCGTCAAGACTTGTCTTCGGTGTTCCTCAGGGATCAGTTCTAGGCCCAGTTCTTTTCATCCTTTACACATCTCCTCTGTCTCACATCATCCAAAACCATGACAACGAACGCATTTCACAGACGTTTGTATGAATAGACGTTATGACGTCACTAGCGTAAGTGCGGAGCTCGCGTGTCTAAATTTAAATATTAGAGTGAACTGATTTTATTCAGAGAGTACATACCAGTTGAAGGAGAAAGATGTGTCCTTTGGGAGTTCTAGGAAATCGGGATTTCTCTATGAGTAGTTTAGCTGTATCTTGAATACAGGTAATTATTATTATTATTATTAGTTATTTATAATAAGCTGTGAAGCTATTCTGAAGAAAATGGAAAGTATTGCTTTTTATGAATTATTGTGATTGGATTGCAGAAGAGTCCCTTGTTTGAAGGAAGTACGGTAAATACTGTGAATACCCTATTTATTTATGTAATTATTATGGTGATAGTAGTTTATAATTATGATGCCATGTTGTATTAATTCATATGTGGAGATACAAGTTATTGGGCTGAAATAGAAATGTAATTTAGTTGTATAATTTATACTAAAGATGAATGAATGTGTAGTAAATATGTTATAAATTGAAACTGAGCTGTGATTATAAAGTTTGGCTCAAAACCAATTGCGATGTACGTTACACAGCGGTGTACGGTGTTTGAAGTGGCTATAGATTGTCATAAGAATTGTGATAATAGTGACTGTATCAGATAAGGAAGATATTCTACGAAGGAAATGATCTTCAAGCACTCTCAAATGTAATAATGTGTCAGAGACGCATATAAACTCTTTAAGCATAAGAGCACAAATTTACAATTGTATAAATGTTGTATACAGTGGCAGATTCGGAGTGGCAACTTTCCTGGTATGTGGCTGATGGAGATGACTCTGTGACGTCCGTCTAGAAAACCGGAAGTGGTCTCCATCAACGCCGACTATATCTCCTTCGACCAACCATCACTGGTGCAGACGTGCGGTAACGGTGGGCGAAGAAAGTCTCCTGACTAGAGCTACGGGATCACCTACAGTGTTCCCTGGGGTAGCTATCTGTTCCTAACGTCGGCTGCGTATACCACGTCTAGTGATTGTCTGCGAAGACAGTGAGTAAAGCCATTATTACTTAATACTGAGAGACCAGGAATTTCCAACAAGTCTTCAGTGTGTCATTATTGACAGTAAATAATCATAACAAGGTGTAGAGGCAAGTGACGTCTCAAAAAAGACAATGACCTCCAAATAAGCCACTATTTGTTGAGATATCATATCTTGCTTGTATGATGTATAAGAATTGTATGATTTAATGTTATTGTATATGTATGAGTGAGAAAATAGCGTAACAAAAGGGCAAAGGGATATAACTGTGTGGTCTTTGCCCTTGTTTGTAAGCACGTGTATGGTGGTGGATGAAAATTTATAGTAAACAGAGATAGAACATGCATCCTTAGACTGAACGTCAGTCAGCCACAAGCACACACTCATTTCAATAGATTATTCATAGTTACGTATATAAATATTTAATTTACCGCAAAATCCGAGCGTTACACTTTCCACCATTTCTTTGCAGACGACACACAGCTGAAAAACAGTGACACTCAACACCTTCCATCCATTCTGACCAAAACTTCTGATTGCTTTGAAGACATTTCTAACTGGATGACAGTCAACAAGCTCCAACTCAATGCAAACAAAACTGAAGTTATGCTCACAGGTACCAAACACAACCTGTCTTCTTCCTCTGTAGACACTGTCACTCTTGGACAGACCACTCTTCCTATGTCATCTTCTTTCAAAAACCTTGTTGTCGTTCTTGACAACACCCTCTCCATTTTAGAATTCATCCGCAAAACCTGTCAAACATGCAACTTTCATCTCCGTAGAATAGATCTTGTCCGCAAACATCTGACCACTGACGCTACTGTCAAACTCATTTCCTCTCTTGTTTTGTCACGTTAAGACTACTTTAACTCTCTTCTGGCTGGACCTCCTTCTTCTTCTATTTATCTGCTCCAACGTATTCAGAACTCAGCTGCACGTCTGGTTCTCAAAAAGAAAAAATCTTATCATATCACTCCCCTTCTACATTCACTCCACTGACTTCCAGTGTCTCATAGAATTATCTACAAATTCGCTATTTTCTGTTACAAGTGCATCCATGGCTCAGCCTCTTTCTACCTCACCCAGAACATTCAATTCTATAAGCCTTCTAGGAATTTTCGTTCTTCCTCTGACACCCTCATGCTTCACATACCCCGCTACAAACTCTCCCTGCTGGCTGTCGATCTTTCTCAGTGCTTGTCCCTTTCACCTTTTACTCTCTTCCCCTCTCTCTTCGAAGCCTTCCAAACATAGCTACTTTCAAATCCAACTTGAAAACTCATATCTTCCTTAAATGTTTCTGCTCTTGCTTCCCATCATCATATACCGCCACCACCCACCCCATCATCCCTTCTTAGCTCTCCCCTCCTCCCTCCCTCCATCGTCTCCAATTCGTTAGCAAGTGTCTGATTTGATTTTGTATGAAGCCGAATGTTAGAATGAATGTGTGAGTACTGCGCTTTGAACTGATATTGTTCCTTGGGAAAAAGCGCTATATAAATATCCTTATTATTATTATTATTATTATTATTATTATTCTCATTATTATTATTATTATTATTATTATTATTATTGTTGTTATTATTATTATTATTATTATTATTATTATTATTATTATTATTATTATTATTATTATTATTATTATTTGCGCTTTTGATCTACAATATATCTGATATACTGAATTTTTTGTTCTTGTTCTTTTTTGTTCTATTATTTGTGTAATTATTTGTTTTCATTCTTTTGTTTGTTTTGTTTTGTTGTTTTTATTTGTTTGCTTGTTTTGTTTTTATTTTACAAAAAATGACTACCTATCCTATCCTATCCTATCCTATGCTATCCCGTAGTTGGGGCACCACAGATGATCGTTTAACCAGCGTACTCCATCTTTCCCTGTCCTCAGCAACCCTGATGGCTTCGCTCAGTGTCAAGCCAGTCCATTCTCGAATGTTGTCCTCCCACATCTGTTTCAGTCTCCCTCTTCTTCTACCTCCTTGCACTGTGCCTTGCAGGATGGTCTTTGCAAGACCTGATGATCTGGTGACGTGGCCATACCATCGGAGTTTCCGTTTTTTCACCACAGTGAGCAGGTCATCGTGTTGTCCAATGGCTTGTGTGATGGCCTGTCGAACTTCGTCGTTGGTAATGTGCTGGGTATAGAAAATGCCCAGAAGTCTTCTGTAGCACCTCATCTTGCTTTGTATTCTTCGTTGGAGATCTGCTGTGAGGGTCCATGTTTCGCAAGCGTATAGAAAGATGGAGATGACAAGGCAGCGCAGCAGTCTTACATTGAAATAGAGAGTGATGCAGTGATGTCGTTTTCGTCCAAATCCAAATTTCCACATTCCAAAATGTCCTAATGAGTCATGTTCTGATCGGCCCGCTGTCCTAAGGCTTTACTCATCAATCGGCCATCCTTTGTCTGTTATTTGTTTGCTTGTCTCATGTCTGTTTCGTTGTTATTGCTTCTGGCCATATTAATTTCCTATCCGATAAATAAAGGTGTTATGAGTCATTGTCGAACATCAAGTATCGGAAGCGCCAAGCAGACGACACATGCATCAGCAGAGAGAGTTAGAGTAACGTCCCTTGTTGCGAACGGCGTGCTTCCGGCAATAAAACCGTTTGTTTTCGAAATGCCGCCGAAAAAGAAACCGAAACTTATCAGTGGCCTCTTGTTTGGTGTTGGAAAGAAGTCAAAATGATGGCCGAAAGATTTTCAAAATGTCCTAAAGGTTTGTGACTGACTCGGCCAAATGGCCTATGCTGAAAATTGGTGATGGTCCTGTCTTTCCAAATTGGCTTCAACCTCGCCAAGGCAGCAGTTGTTTGTGCGATCCTGGAGAGGACTTCCTGTCGTGACCCATTGTCTGATACAATGGCTCCTAAATATTTGAAGCTATGCACTGTGTTGATGGATTGGCCTTGGACTTTGATGTCCGTGTTGATGCCTTCGGTGTTGTTGGTCTTCAGTTTGGTCTTCTCTGCACTTATTTCCATTCCATAGGCTCTGGAGGGTGGAGCTCATGCCTACCAAAAAATCAACAATGACATCCCAAAAAGCATGCGCACAGCAAAGGAGAACTGGATAGAAGATCAGTGCCAGGAAATAGAGAACAGTCTGAACAAGAACAACAGCAGGAAGTCTTACCAGACTGTGAAGCGGCTGACAAGTGTTAAACAGCCCAAGGTCTCCACGATCCAAAGCAAGTCTGGCATATGCCTTACAGAAGAACCCGTCAGTTCTAGCATGTCCAGAGAACAGAGAAGAAGAAGTAATCCTCCCAATTCTCCGAGAAGAAGTTGAGGCAGCAGTGAAATCGCTGAAGAAGGGGAAGTCAGCGGGAGTGGACAACATACCCGCGGAACTACTTCAAGCAGGAGGAGAAGCGATGATTGACGCACTAACCATTATCTGTAACAAGATCTGGCAGAGTGGGGAGTGGCCTACATGTACACCATGGACCCAGTCGCTTGTCATCACTCTTCCCAAAAAAGGTAACCTTCAGGAATGTGACAATTACCGCACCATCAACCTCATCAGTCATCACAGCAAGGTCCTCCTGAAAATAATACTCAACAGGTTCAAACCCCAAGCTTAACAAATCATAGCTGAAGAGCAAGCAGGATTCATGGCAGGGCGAAGTACCACTGAACAGATTTCCAACCTCAGAATAATCTGCGAGAAATACCTACAGCACCAACAACATCTATATCATGTGTTCGTAGACTTTAAAAAGGCGTTTGACCGAGTCTGGCATGCAGCTCTGTGGGCAACCATGAGAGTGTACAACATCAGCCCTAAAATTATTGAAGTCATCAAAAGCCTGTATGACAAGGCTACCAGTGCAGTCCTCCACAACAGCGCCATCGGAAACTGGTTCAGAACAACAATCGGTGTGCGTCAGGGATGCCTACACTCTTCAACATCTTCCTATGGCGCATCATATCAGATGCCCTTGCAGATCCCGAAGGCACAGTCAGCATAGGGGGAAGAGCAATCTTCAACCTTCGTTTTGCGGATGACATTGATGGATTGGCTGGGGAGGAACAAGAACTTGAACAGCTGGTACAGAGGCTAGACACCACCTCCAGAGCCTATGGAATGGAAATAAGTGCAGAAAAGCCCAAAATGATGACCAACAACACCAATGGCATCAACACGGACATCAAAGTCCAAGGCCAATCCCTTAACACAGTGCATAGTTTCAAATATTTAGGAGCCATTGTATCAGACAATGGGTCCCGACAGGAAGTCCTCTCCAGGATTGCACAGCTGCCCTGGCGAGGTTGAAGCAAATTTGGAAAGACAGGACCATCAGTCTACATTTCAAGGTAAGGCTGCTGCGCTCCCTTGTCATCTCCGTCTTCCTATACGCTTGCGAAACATGGACCCTCACAGCAGATCTCCAATGAATAATACAAAGCATGGAGATGAGGTGCTACAGAACACGTCTGGGGATTTCCTATACCCAGCACATCACCAACGACGAAGTCCGACAGACCATCACACAAGCCATTGGACAACACGATGACCTGCTCACAGTGGTGAAAAAACGGAAACTCCGATGGTATGGCCACGTCACCAGATCATCAGGTTTTGGAAAGACCATCCTGCAAGGCACAGTGCAAGGAGGTAGAAGAAGAGGGAGACCGAAAAAGAGGTGGGATGACAACATTCGAGAATGGACTGGTTTGACACTGAGCGAAACAATCAGGGTTGCTGAGGACAGGGGAAGATGGAGTACGCTGGTTAAACGATCATCTGTGGTGCCCATGCGACCTCCGAGTTATTGGATATCATATGATAGGATAGGATAGGATAGGACAGGCTCTGGAAGTGGTGTCGAGCCTCTGTACCAGCTGTTCAAGTTCTTGTTCCTCTCCAGCCAATCCATCAATGGCATCCGCAAAACGGAGGTTGGAGATTGCTCTTCCCTCTATGCTGACTGTGCCTTCGTGATCTGCAAGGGCATCTGACATGATGCGCTTTAGGAAGATGTAGAAGAGTGCTGGAGAGAGTAGGCATCACTGACGCACACCGGTTGTTGTTCTGAACCAGTTTCCGATGGCGCTGTTGTGGAGGGCTGCACTGGTAGCCTTGTCATACAGGCTTTTGATGACTTCAATAATTTGAGGTATGATGTTATACACTCTCATCGTTGCCCAGAGAGCTGCATGCCAGACTCGGTCAAACGCCTTTTTGAAGTCTACGAACACATGATATAGATGCTGGTGCTGTAGGTATTTGACGACAGGGGAGTTTAAACAAGAGACAAGATGTAACAAAACAGATTGCAAGTTTTATGAAAGTCAGGAGGAGTATTTTGGACATAATAAGCTGTTGTACATTAAACCTGTATATGAAGTATGCACGTGTTTTAAAGAAGGATCAAGCATATTTGTTAGTTTATGATGTCTTCCTTATATGGATAATGAGCATAATGGACATATACATATTAATCAATTCTATGTTAGTGTGCACGAATAATAACAATTATATAGGAAAGCAGGTTTGCATGTTTGGCCCTAACGGGCGGTTCCACTGCAACAACGAGACCAATGACAGTGGTCTAAGACTGTCTGAGTTTGCCACATACAACAATCTGATACTGGCAAACACGCTTGGTCTCCACAAAAAATTCAGACGATGGACATGGCACAGACCCGGCGGGGAGCATCACAACCAGATCGACTACATCATGGTCAAGAAACGCTTCAGATCAAGCATCAACATTGGCAGGACACGCACTTTTCCAGGAGCAGACATCGGAATTGACCACGATCTTGTGATGATGTCTTTCCGACTTCACTTGAAGAGAGTAAACACAGCAAAGTGCAGTAGACTGAAGGCATCCGAAAAATCAACAATGACATTCGAAAAAGCATGCGCACAAAGGAGAAAAAGGCATGCAAAGGAGAACTGGATAGAAGATCAATGCCAGGAAATAGAGAACAGTTTGAACAAGAACAACAGCAAGAAGGCTTACCAGACTGTGAAGCCGCTGACAAGTGTTAAACAGCCCAAGGTCTCCACGATCCAATGCAAGTCTGGCATATGCCTTACAGAAGAACAAGAAGTATTGGGCAGATGGACAGAGTACTGCTCTGACCTTTACAACCACAAACCAAACGGAGCCCCATCAGTTCTAGCATGTCCAGAGAACAGAGAAGAAGAAAAAAAATTCTCCCAATTCTCCGAGAAGAAGGTGAGTTGAGGCAGCAGTGCAATCGCTGAAGAAGGGGAAGTCAGCGGGAGTGGACAACATACCCGCGGAACTGCTTCAAGCAGGAGGAGAAGCGATGATTGACTCACTCACCATTATCTGTAACATGATCTGGCAGAGTGGGGAGTAGCCTACACCATGGACCCAGTCGCTTGTCATCACTCTTCCCAAAAAAGGTAACCTTCAGGAATGTGACAATTACCGCACCATCAGCCTCATCAGCCATCCCAGCAAGGTCCTCCTGAAAATAATACTCAACAGGTTGAAACCCCAAGCTGAACAAATCATAGCTGAAGAGCAAGCAGGATTCGTGGCAGGGCGAAGTAACACTGCACAGATTTTCAACCTCAAAATAAACTTGGAGTAATACCTACAGCACCAACAACATCTAACATCATTTGTTTGTAGACTTCAAAAAGGCGTTTGACCGAGTCTGGCATGCAGCTCTGTGGGCAACCATGAGAGTGTACAACATCAGCCCTAAAATTATTGAAGTCATCAAAAGCCTGTGTGACAAGCCTATCAGTGCAGTCCTCCACAACAGCGCCATCGGAAACTGGTTCAGAACAACAATCGGTGTACTTCCCAGAGCGCATCATGTCAGATGCCCTTCCAGATCACGAAGGCACAGTCAGCATAGGGGGAAGAGCAATCTTCAACCTCCGTTTTGCGGATGACATTGATGGATTGGCTGGAGAGGAACAAGAACTTGTACAGCTGGTATAGAGGCTTGACACCACCTCCAGAGCCTATGGAATGGAAATAAATGTAGAGAAGCCCAAAATGATGACCAACAACACCAATGGCATCAACACGGACATCAAAGTCCAAGGCCAATCCCTCAACACAGTGCTTAGCTTCAAATATTTAGGAGCCATTGTATCAGGCAATGAGTCCCGACAGGAAGTTCTCTCCAGGATCGCACAAACAACTGCTGCCCTGGCGAGGTTGAAGCAAATTTGAAAAGACAGGACCATCAGTCTACATTCCAAGGTAAGGCTGCTGCGCTCCCTTGTCATCTTCATCTTCCAATATGCTTGCGAAACATGGACCCTCACAGCAGATCTCCAACGAAGAATACAAAGCATGTAGATGAGGTGCTACAGAAGACATCTGGGCATTTCCTATACCCAGCACATCACCAACGACGAAGTCCGACAGACCATCACACAAGCCATTAGACAACACGATGACCTGCTCACAGTGGTAAAAAAACGGAAACTCCGATGGTATGGCCACGTCACCAGATCATCAGATCTTGCAAAGATCATCCTGCAAGGCACAGTGCAAGGAGGTAGAAGAAGAGGGAGACCAAAAAAGAGGTGGGAGGACATTTGGGAATGGACTGTTTTGACACTGAGCGAAACCATCAGGGTTGATGAGGACAGGGAAAGATGGAGTACGCTGGTTAAACGATCATTTGTGTTGCCCCTACGACCTCCGAGTTACGGGATATGATAGCATAGGATATGATAAATTACTATAATTTTAAAACAATGCTTTTTAACGTAAAAAGGTTATTATATGAATGTCGTTGTGCCCTTCAAAATATCCAATGCTAGTGGCTCTGACATTTTTCAAAGTTGTAATTGTGCGCGTGCTTGAAACATATACATGTAGCCTAAATACGTGTCACTGCAAAACAAAGCTTACAATTAGCTCTGGACGTGTCCAAAAGAAGACAAGGCGTCACTTTCCTTGGTTTGTTTTGTCACTTCATTGTCGAGCTTGGCTCAGATGTAAAAAGGGCGTGGGGGGATGGGAAGGTGGGAGGGGGGTAAGGAGGTGTCTCTGACCAAAGCCTGTATTATACTCATCGGTGCGCTGGAATGGGCGAGAAAGCCTGTCCAACAGGGATCTGTTTTGATTACAATTCACACTTTTCTGCTATCCTATGCACCAACGGTAATCCCCTCAATGAAACATACTTCCGGTTTTTTTCTCCGCGTGTTTTAGTGAGTTATTTCCAAATATTCAAGAATAATAACATGTGTCACTGGCCACCTGTATCGTACCCTCACATATTTTTATTTTTTTTTGCTGCAGTTTATTATCCCTTTCTATCGCCAGTGGCGCGCCTAAACCCTACCTACCTAACATTATTTGTGAATTTTTGAAAAATATTCGGAAAAACATAACGCCCAGATGCTGGCTCGAACCCACACCTGTCAGGCGCCATTGGTTTCTGGTTGTGGACAAGGCAAGTTAGTCCCGCCTTAGCCCACTTGGCCACAACGCTCGCCTAACATAGTCAGTTACTTCGTGTTTTGTGAAGGTTGCGATGGCGAAGCTATGGAAAACTACAAGAGTCTTCAGGTCCTGTTTCACTTTCTGTCGATGATCGACGCACCTCCGAAGTCGCCACAAATACAGGCCTCTACGATTGTTTTTTGCATCTTTTCACTGAGCATGTACTTCCTCCACCGTTTTTATACTTATCCCACTCGTTTTCTGGCTCTAACAATCGTCGTTTTCGGCAATTTGCGATATTTAAAAGTCACGCATCAAGCTTTGATAAAAGCAAAACAAGCTAGACCGGAATTTGGTTTCATGCTAACCACGTTTTAATTTATAATGGCGATACCCACGAGTTTTTATGAGAGGTGCCGGAAAGTTGTGAATAGGTCCTTCAGGTACAGTACAGGCGTATTTTGAAGAGGACTGCCCTTTTGTCAACGGTTCAGTCTCAACAGCTTTCTCAATGGCGAGGTGTTGTTGTTAGCATATTTAATATAAAGAGTGTTTCAAATGCAGTCCTTGAATATAGAGCTACGAGTCTCAATACGTGAATTATAAGGGCACCGGCACACCGTACCAGGCCAGCGATCGCCTTCTCAATAATGAACTGTTGCGAGGGGGAGATGGGAGCAGCGTTGTTGAAACATGAGATCGCGAATCTAAGAGTCTACGTGCTTTTCATCCTGTCACCTGTATACGACGTGTATTCTATATTGGTGCCCATCCATGCTTGAATTATCTGGGCATTAACACCATTCCCTTCCCCCTCTCCTATCCTACCCTATTCCATAACTCGAAGGTCAAGATCGTGTAACCAGCGTACTCCATCTTTCTCTGTCCTCAGCAACTCTCATGGCTTCGCTCAGTCCATTCTGTAATGTTGTCCTCCCACCTCTTTTTCTGTCTCCTGCTTTTTCTGCCTCCTTGCACTGTGCTTTGCAGGATGGTCTTTGCAAGGCGTGATGCTCTGGTGACGTTCCGTTTCTTCACCGCTGTGAGCATGTCATCGTGTTGTCCAATGGCTTGTGTGATGGTCCTTCGGACTTCTCGTTTGTGATGTGCTGGGTATAGGAAATACCCAGAAGTCTTCTGTAACACCCTATCTCCATGCTTTGTATTCCTCGTAGTAGGTCTGCTGTTAGAGTCCATGTTTTGCCAGCGTATAGGAGCTGATGGAGATGACAAGGGAGCGCAGCAGCCTTACCTTGGAGTGTAGACTGATTGGTCCTGTCTTTCCAAATGAGCTTCAACCTTGGCAGGGCAGCAGTTGTTTGTGCGATCCTGTAGAGGACTTCCTGTCGGGATCCATTTTCTGATACAATGGCTTTTAAAAATTTGAAACTAGCGTCTTCCCTCCCCCCACCCTCCTTTCGAATGCCTACGAGTCGCGGGATCTTTGATGACCTGCGGCTTCAACGTTGTTGAAACGTAGGGTTCAAATATACTGATCTACAAGCTAAGCCTTGCTTGTTTCAGAGGTACTTGTGTAGTGGCTAGACTGGAGAGAGTGGAGTGGGGGAGTATCCAAGGGGTGCGGAGAAGAAATCTTGTATGACTTTACCCCCCCCCCCCCCCTCCTTATTTTTAAAGTGAAAGACCCCCACTATAATTACTAATGGATTATGGTATGCTGCGCTAACTGAAGAGCTCGTTCTGCGTTTCTTTGATATGAAAGATTCTCAACCATTATTTCACAGTGAAGGTATTCAAACCTTTAAAAGCAGAGTGCATAGACGTTTGCAGTGTTCATGAGCAATGCTTGCGATCTTGAGCAAACATCATGTAAGGTGTAAGCCAGAAACTTGAATGATACAAACTGAAAATCGGCCTAAGCTTACATGCATTATTCAAATCATAAACGTGCAAGCTGGAAAGTCCAGCGCACACTGTTCTATTCTAGCTTCATCACATCCTCATCTCTCTCTCTCTCTCTCTCTCTCTCTCTCTCTCTCTCTCTCTCTCTCTCACACACACACACACACACACATACACAACCATCATGAAATCCTCTTAACAAAGAATGACAATAGAAATTAATCTGTGTTACGTTTGAGACGAGCAAGATAGATCCGATCATTTTGTTTTGCAAAGCATGCAATAACAGAGTGTATTTACCTTTGATGTGATTTTGCGTTGTTGCTAGAAGAAACTTTGTATAATGTTGATAATTGTCGTTGGTCGATATTGTTGAGAATTTTCTGGAATTACTTGTTTTTTATCGATCGAAGCTTCCAGATGTTACGAGTAAAAGCTTGTGGAATCTAAACAAAACATGACGTAAGACAGTGCATAGTTCCGGTGACGAGTTTTATTTTGATTGGGTGTTATTGCGTCATGCTGGAATGTTCGAACTTTTTCTCGATTCCAGAGAGACTATATTGGTGACGCGTTGTCTGCTTGTAGGAGTGATTGAGAGATATTTATGATGATTTTTGATGATAATCTTTGAAGTGATTTTCTGAAAGGGATCTTGTATGCAGTTGTTTATGTTTGCTGAATAAAGTTGGAAAACTTTATACGACGACTCCTGCCTTGTTGCTGAGTGAAGAGGCCGGCTGCGTGGATAAAGGAATCTGAGTTACACTTATCAAGATTCAAGCATTGGGGCTGAATCAACAATTGATAAATAACAACGTGTAACAATCTGGTATTCTGGTTGCTGTCGAGAAATATGAAAGGACACCATAATTGTACGATGAAAGAAGATAAGGCCAAAACTAAATATGTCTGTGTACGGTAACATAGGGGAAATAACAGGGTCAGTGTGTACGTTTCTTTTTTTATTATATCTTTTCCACCTGGGGTGCGATTTTTTTGGGCTTGTTACCATTTTTTTTTGCAGATGATCCCATCAAAAGTTTAGAGTCGGGACAAATAATTAGGATCGGTTGGGATATTGTAAACAAACTTTTTTTCGTTTTTTTTTTTTTTTTTTTTTTTTGGGGGGGGAGGGATGGGCTAAAACAATGGTTATTGAGAGTCTTGCTGCTTTCAGCGTCCGTTAATAGATAAAACAGCGATGCCTTTAAAGTTGCCCACTTGAGTATTTACAAATGTTTTGCGAAAATTAGTTTATTCTGAAATTCGCCACGTTGTAACATCAGAATATAATACAAACCAACGCTAATGTGTGCATTTTTTTTACTTCTGTTCCTTGACATGTAAATACATATTTTATACAAACAAGACCAGGCAACAAGCTAATACGTAGCTGTTGCTGTACAAGGGTGGCTGTCTCACGTCACTGAGCGTTTTAGCATTTATTATAACATTATAAAGCGCTCCTGTAGAAAGGGTGGTTTCCTTGATAAAGTTTTATAACGTTACTACATAGAAACGACAGCGTGATGTGCTATAGAAAATTCGCGGCAATGCTATTATTTTTAGTCATAGATAAAGGGCTATAAAATAGACAAACAAACTAATGGAATATATTGCTGATATAAAACCTATACAGCTCAAAGAGGTTTCTATTTGTAAGCTTATTTTTTCACTTATGCACAACTCAATGGGGTGTCGGATAGCGCAGTGGTTGGAGCACTCGCTATTGTGTCGCAAGTTAAGTACCGTCCAGTGCGGGTTCACTTGGATGGGTGACCGCAAAACGTGAAGCGACAAATAACAACGCCCCCAGTTGATTCGACTGTGACTGAGTACCTACTCTCTTACGGGTGGGGAAGGTAAAGCAGCGAGGGAGAGAGATGGGCATCACCCTCATTACGCTGGCCCAAGATAAGTGTGATCTCCAACATCACGCTCCCCTACGGCCACAAGGCTATAGGACCACCTTTACCTTTACCTTTACAACTCAATGTGATTGTTAAAAGAATTTGTCAAACTGATTTGGTGAATGTGGGCAACTTTAAGATGAAACAATCTACAGACGGTTAATCAAGTTGCGTTGTCAAGTATTTATAACTCTATTTTCGTTCAGTTTAGTAATGTAAAGCAATTAGATGACAATATATTTAAAAATAGAAGCCTGGTAGTTATATTCACTTCTCAGGTTTTCAATTAGGGACCAAAAATGATAGTGTTCTGGGTTGTGAAAAGCGTAAAGCATTTCAGCTCACAAATAAAATGTGAAAGGACAAATTCCACAGTGACATACAAGAAGTGATGGGTCGTTGTGGGAAAGATGCTTACGATGTTTGGAAACAAACAATGATCGCGCGGGAGGTGCCTAGGGCTACTGTTATTGAAGGGCGTGCTTCTCTCTTGCTTTGTTCTACGTTTTTAACATCATCATCCTCAACATGCTTCTGCTTCTTCTATTTTTTCTCCACGAGCATTTTTTTTAAACCTCTATCAGTAAACTCATTCTTAAAACCTATAAGGTATTGCAGAATGGAATGCATGGTGCTTTTAAATGTTCAATCCGCCTACGGCGAAATAACGGTCGATAATCTTCCATGACAATTAACTCTCTCTCTCTCTCTCTCTCTCTCTTTTTTTTTTTTTCTTTGAACAGGATAATTGAATGCAACCTTGATACACTTCAACTTTACGTGCATTAAAGTTGCCCAGTTTGGAGAATTTGTTTATTTTTCGCAAAAATTGGTTTCTCTAGGATTTTGCATTGTTGTAACACGAAAAGGTTATACTAATTATGGTGGTCACGCACTGATCAAACCCACCGCTAACTTTAAACTTCAGACGTCTGTTCCGTAAAATGTGCAAACAAATTGTTTTTACAAAAATGCAGAACCAAGCTTGCAAGGCGAACCCAGCTATAAATGGTAATGGAATACTACCCTACCGTATCTTATCCCGTAACTCGAAAGTCTTTGGGGCACCACAGATGATCATTTAACCAGCGTACTCCATCTTTCTCTGTCCTCAACAGCCCTCATGGCTTCACTCAGTTTCAAGCCAGTCCATTCTCGAACGTTTTCTTCCCACCTCATTTTTCTGTCTGACTCTTCTTCTGACTCCTTTTACCGTGCCTTGGAAGATGGTCTTTGCAAGGCTTGAGGCTCTGTACATATACATCTAAGTCCTGCTAATACAAGGCAGGCTCGCTTTGCGTCTACAGCAAGTTTCATTGCTTACGTTCGAGCGAAGCATTTATAGAAACAGTTTTCTCTTAAACGCACGCCCTGCAATTCGACAATGCGCTCCAATAGGACTATCAGTTTGTTCCTTGGAGAACGTTGTATAACGATGCACTATTTGCATTACGTTCGGACATAGAAACGGCACCGCGATGTACTATAACACAGTTCGCGGCGATACTATGTCTAGCCACATATCACAAAATTATTAACAAGCACATACACAAACGGAATGTATTGATTTATAATTATGTAAAAACTACACTTCTGAAAGAGTTCTTTTTTTTAAATAAGTGTATAGCTTTCAATGGGTGAATACTCACTGTGAATTTTAATATGATCTTTCACGCTGAATGGTTGGTGATACTGGGGACGTTTAAACGAACGCGAACGGATTTGTCTTCATCTTCTTCTTCTTTATATCATCATGCTTTTCTTGAGAGAATAATGCGTCTTTATACTTCTGTTTTAATGTAAATAGACGCCAACCTCTTGCAGGGTATTTTTGGATGTAAAAAACGTGTCATCTTTTTGTCCGTCTTCTTCTCACATATAATGTGAACCTTTGTATGAATGTCTCTGTTATATGTATTTAATAATTAATTTGTTTACTTATTGCTTCCTTTTTGTCTTTCGTTATTCCCTCTATTTATCTTCTTGGTATGGTTCTCGTTCTTCTTCTTTTCTTCTTCTTCTTTGTTTCCCGGATATATCCATGTAACGAGTTAGTCGATGGCAACCTCGAACAAAAATTATCCTTGATACATATACAATACCTTACAGAGTGGTAAAGAAACGGAAACTCCGATGGTATGGCCACGTTATCAGAGCGTAAAGACCATCTTAAAAAGCCACGGTGAAAGGAGGCAGAAGAAGAGGGAGACAGAAACAAGGGTGTAAGGACAACATGCGAGAATGGATTGGCTGGCCACTGAGCGAAGCCATGAGGGTTGCTGAGGACAGAGAAAGATGGAGTCCGGTGGTTAAACAATCATCTGTGGTGCCCCGACGACTTTCTCATTATGGGAGAGGATAGGATAGGATAGAGTCTTTGAACTTCGAGACTGTTCGGACTAATTATATTTTCAGCCTCAGTCTCTTTTGATGAAGCTCTAGTGGCTGATAAGAGTATGCACACGAATGAAACCCGGATAGTCTTGAGATTTTTGTTTCCGTCTTTGATATTCTTTTTAAAATAATGATATTTCGGAACTATAGCACACTTCATCGCATGAAGGTGTCTGTCACTAATGTCATTTTGTATAGTTATTTTCCTGACGATTTTATCAGAAGCTCATTTTGGTTTTCACAAATAAAAATCCTCTTTTCGCGTGGTGTTTTTGGAAATAATAAAAAAAAATAAAGATGTCAGTATGCTATTCACAAAGGACTGGGGGCTTATGGCTAACAAAATAACTAAAATTTGTGGATGATTTTCTTATTAAAACAATCCTCACTTAACACTCAACTTAATATATTCGTAGTAGCCAGTTGAATGGTCGCAAAATATAAAATAGCCTAATGTATTTTTAATGGCATCAGCATAGCTCCCGGAGGCTCTAAAGGCCTACAAATGAAATTTAAAACAAGAAATTGTCCTTTATTGACAAACATTTGTTGACCCTGTGACCTTTACTTTGAAGTAAAGTCATTTATACTCTGAAAATGTTTAGGTCTTGTGGATATACACCATCTTACCAAGTTGATTGTGATACATGAAATAGGTTCCGAATAATCAGCCACTTTTAAAGTTTTGCACAGACATACGGCGGACGGACAATTTTTTAAATTTCATTTTTGCCTACTTTGGACTCATCTTGCACAGATTTGCAATAGTTTGAAAAAAGTTTTTTTTAAGGGTTTGGTGGGTGGTGGAGTAATGGGGGGTGAGGTGGGGAGTACTTAGACTCACATTGTTATATATACGAGCAACAAAAAACTCAATAACAAAAACAAACGCTAGTACACTTTGCACTGGTAAACGGAAGTGAAAGCAACGCCAAGGGACGTAACCATGCTGTAGTAATAAGATACATCTTTCGACCGCAAACAGCCATAGGCTTTGGATTTTTTGTGATAGACATCGCGTCAAGTAATACCAAAAGTCAGAACAAATTAATTTTTTTTTAGTTCTTTTTATTGTATTTTTTCTTCACCTCCCCCCCCCCCCTCCGCCCACACCCCATTTTTCCCTTCCCTTTTCCAATTTTTTTGGTTGGGTGTGTGGGTGGGTGAATTCCTATCCTATCCTATCCTGTCCCGTAACCCGGAGGTCGTAGGGGCACCACAGATGATCGTTTAACCAGCATACTCACCACCATCAATCATCCCTCTCTTTTGATTTGTGCTTTTGTTGAGATTTACTCGACTTGTTGATACGTTCATTGAGTTTCTTTTTGCTGAGACGCACATACAAAACTTGTTCTCACACAGTAGATGGCAGACTAAGAGAACTAGAGACGCATGTTCTGCTTATCACTGACACTTAGGAAAATGAAATAGTGACGATACCTTTGAAGTAATAGTTATTCATAAACACTCCATTGTTTTCTCGAGGTATTCATAAAGACAAAAACTGTCCTTGCTGAACTTCTGCTTTCCTGAACTTAGAGACATGGGAGTGGCAGTTCAAACTTCCAATTGATGTATTCTAATGAATTACTTCTGTGAGAGGAACAGGACAGCTGCCACAGGAAAACGTGTTCAATTTAATAAACCCGCATTCTCCAATTTTCAAAACTAATTGTCTTTTTTTTTTAAATTAAAGTATTCCACATCTTCTGGGTTATGGTGGATTCTGGTGCCTGGTGGGGTGATACTCGTGATGGGGGCGTTGTGGGTTCATGAGCGTTGTCGGATCGCGGTTGTAACAAGAGGACCAGTTTACCCCGCACAATTTGTGCTTTTGCTTGTTTGGTCAGTGTAGACTTAGAAGGTCACTGTTGGTCTGAAGCAGACGACAGAAGTGATCATGCGTAACACAGTTGTAGCTTGACGCCCGCACAGATAATGACATCATCGCAGCCTACGATAGAGCTTCGATTTTACAGCCCCTCAGAGTTTTCCAGCCAATGAGAACACAGCTAGCTTAGAAAGAACTAGTTCTGGCTGATTCAAGCAGAAAGATAGAAGAGACAATCCACATTTAAACTGCCTAGAGTACACAGCTACGTCCTAGCAGAAATCTCTTCACTGATAGACCAGGGAAGCAGTACTTGTTGAATATTCGAATTCAATAAAGTTAGCCACGGCCTGACATTGTCAAAAAGGTAAATGAACATACTTTTGTTTCATCGTGATGTATTTATATTATTGTTGAATTATGTGTGTGAAATTTGTAATGCTTAGAATTGAATTGTTAGTCCAGCTTTGCGTGACCACATGGAGAATCCGACATCGAGGCAAGCACGACCGGCCGGCGCCATGTTGTATACCTGACAGAACCACTGTTGTTTAACCTATATGTATGCTTGCAGACCAGTGGCTGTACCAGAGAATGTTTATAATATTAATTCTTTCTCTATGTGTATAGTTAGCCATGTTTTATATTTATATGTGTATAGGAAATTAGAGTGGAGATTCCAGTGGACCACGGACAGCAGAATGTTCGTCGCTTATATATAGAGATGTGGAGCTAATCACTAAGGGCTATTTTGGCCTTCAGTGAGACGCTCTGCACACACCTATTATACAGGGTTGTGCAGAATTTCGTCTCATATGTTACAGACGATCAGGCATTATATCGTGAGTCCAACTCGGCGAAGAACAAAGACAAGTCGTCGCTGAAAGTTGGCTGCCAAGGCATCTCCAGCATTGCGCGAAGATAGCCCACCAGTCTAACCACAGGGAGAAGACTCCACGACAACACAGCTTGTCACAGAATCCACACAACGCAGCGCTACAACCACACAGTTAAGTGCCCCTCGAAACAGTGCACTAAAACTGTAACACCGGACCACAGTAGTCCACTCTTCAAGACCATTAGGGCAGAAAGTATCCAGTGCCCTATGATGAGACAGTAGCTGCCTAGACTATCAGCGAGCGAACCATTCACATTGACATTTGAACTCTTAAGTTAGTTTCGTACTTTGAAGATCGTGTATAGAGTAGAGGAAATAAATGTGTGATATGTACTGTAATCAAGTGGCTGGACTACATATGTTTCATAGCCGTGTGAAAGCTAGTGTGACAGTGATCTTTTACCATTTTTCTATCTATCTCTTTACCCCAGCCTAAACAGAGACTGAGCTAAACAAATAAATGTATTACGTGAAGTCACCGGGAGATAACTAGCGATCCCCATAGACTGAAGACAGTGGGTAATAGCATTCCATTGTGCAGAGCCCAGCAACAATAAAACCCCACGTCACAGCGGTTGTCGCGGTTTGAGAAGCTGTTTCAGCTGGTCATCGCACTACATAAAACGATGCATATTAAGTGTTGTATTTGCAGAAATGAGTTGACGCGTGGCAACTATTCGCTGCAAATGTTGCAACAAATGCAATGCTCTCCTCGATGTCGAATCTGGACTCCCCCTAGCGTACTATTACATTTTGTGAATGCTAAAATATTTGCAATCAAATCGTCTAGAGCAGTTCTTTTGGGTTTGTATAAAACTTATCAGTGTCAGAAATCCATTTTCAACAGTTTTGGAACTGCACCCAGGCGATTTCTGCGGCTAAAAATATCTAATCATTCTAGGTTGCCACAGCTAGGGTTTCATTTAGCGCAACGGCAGAGATGGGACACGAGAGCTAAGGGTACATACCCGAATTACGGGGAAAAAAGCCGTGGAACGACGAGCGAATCGTAATGGTTGTTCTTTTGCTTTGAACCTTTTAAAATAAATAAATACATAAATAAATACATTGCCGGTTCTACCAAATCGATCAACATTAAAACTAATACTAACAATAAATTATTTAAAAACCTTATTTGTGATCTCCTCTACTGCCGGTGCCGCCATATTGATGTGTACCCTAAACGGAAATGACCGCGCAATAACGTTTATATTCTATGCATTCAGCATGTATGACTACCATACGCATATCCTGTATTTTTATAGAAGCGATCCTTTCAACTGCCGCCAATGGCCAAGCTACCGTTTTGCATTCCGTTGTCCAAAATGTATATGCAACCACACATTTTCTTGCAGTTGGGAGACAGAATGTTTGTGTAGGACTCAAGAAGTAGGTTCCTCGCCTAAAGAAACGGGAATGGAATTTATTGACACCATCTTAAATTGGGTATAATCCTTAGTAAATGCTATTTTCCTGGGAATGAAGGAATGATAGAAAAGATATAGCTCCTCTTTGCAATTGTGGATTTGTGCCATTTATATTGATGATCATTTCAATGTGTTCTCAGCTCGTCAGTGTATCAGTTGGGCTTGCTGAAAATCAACTGACTGATTTTTCAAACATAAAAGGACGCCTGAATTAAGTCCTCAGGTAACAAGTACATAAGAGAATTCGTTACCGAAAATATTTCTAAAATCTAGGGTTGCAGTCTATTTAGTTTTGAATAAAGTTTATTTTTACTTGCAGCTTTTTTTCCCGTTTCAAGTTACTCCGTGGTCAGCATAGCAGAAAGAGCGGTGATCGGCAAAAGGTTCTGGATACTCATGAGGGGTCTGACTCACGGAGGGGTCCTAAGCAAAGGTGTCCAAGACAGCACTACTTTTCCTATGATCTATTGGGCTTGCTGAAAATCAACTGACTGATTTTTCAAACATAAAAGGACGCCTGAATTAAGTCCTCAGGTAACAAGTACATAAGAGAATTCGTTACCGAAAATATTTCTAAAATCTAGGGTTGCAGTCTATTTAGTTTTGAATAAAGTTTATATAATATATCAGAATAAATAAATAAATAAATAAAAATATCAGAATATCTGTCATTACTGTTTATTAATTAAAAATGTTACAGTTGATTTTTTGTGGGTTCCCTCTCATTGTGGAATAAAGGGTAATGAATTAGCTGATAAACTAGCTAAAGATGGTGCAAGTAAGCCTACTGAAGTTAATCATAACATGAGCCTCTCCTACTATGAATTGATCTCAATAGTAGACAATTATTTTCTTAAAAATGTACACAATAATATTTTGTCTAGCTCCAGACATTTCACAAAAATTGTCTACAAGTTAAAATTAAATTCATGGAAAACTAAATTTTCTAAAGACGTTAAATGTGTATGTTCAAATGCTCTGACTGTAGAACATTTGCTATTACATTGCCCATGTCTGAACAAATTATTTATAGAAAATAATATTTATACTGTTATCACACAGTACAATGATGTAACAAAAATATTAGCTGATAATGAATTGATGCTGACAATCGCATCTATTATATCGTGTACACAGATAGAAAAAGTATTATAATTATTTTATTCCATGTATTTTAGATGTTAAGATGATTGTGCTTCAATGTTAGGTTACATTGTTTAATCAGTAGAAATTCTTCTGGGTTTATTGTTGCTGCTGTATTTTTTTTTCTTCAATTTCGTTTTCTTTTTAATCATTTTTATTTATGATTTATATATTTATTTATTATTATTTCCTTTTTCCACCTTATCATTTATATTATTTCGTTTATTTGTTTTATAGTCTAAAATCACATAATTTGTGAACAGACTTTAAATAAATTGATTGAATTGATATAAGCGATGACGTGGTCTTAGGCTTTAGTCCCAGACTTCTTGCTGTCTCGGGCTATGCATCATCGGAGCGAGGGCTTTCTTAAAGGCCTGGCGAGCGGAAAGATCATAAGCTAATTTGCCAGTAATAGCTAGAAACGAAGCGGAACGCAAGCGCACGGTTTCGCTTCGATAGGTATCACTGACGTGAGTGGCTTAAAGTAGTCAACAGGAATTATTCCTCGCAATAGGCTTAAATGCCCACGCTTTCACATACTCTGTTGCGCCTACATACTTAAGAGTATTAACTTAGTCGTTTCCTTTGTTCTTCGTTTTTCCCATTACTGTTTTTGGCATTCTTTCTTTCTTTCTTCCCTTCTTTGAAATAGTCGGGAGTAATCAGAACTAACCAAATGCCGGTCTGTCGGTCGATCGGCCGGTCCGCCTGTCGGTCCGTAGAACGCCATAATTCACGAACCGCTGAACGGATTTGACCAAACTTTACTGGTGGCCTGAATCCCGTGCCAGAATATTTGCTCTATCGCAAAGAACAAAGTCACTGGAGTCCTTTTTGTTGCTCCTGAAAATAATACTCAACAGGTTGAAACCACAAGCTGAACAAATCATAGCTGAAGAACAAGCAGGATTCATGGCAGGGCGAAGTACCACTGAACAGATTTTCAACCTCAGAATACTCTGTGAGAAATACCTACAGCACCAACAACATCTATATCATGTGTTCATAGACTTCAAGAAGGCATTTGACCGAGTCTGGCATGCAGCTCTATGGGCAACCATGAAAGTGTACAACATCAGCCCTAAAATTATAGAAGTCATCAAAAGCCTGTATGACAAGGCTACCAGTGCAGTCCTCCATAACAGCGTCATCGGGAACTGGTTCAGAACAACAATCGGTGTGCGTCAAGGATGCCTACTCTCTCCAACACTCTTCAACATCTTCCTAGAGCGCATCATGTCAGATGCTCTTGCAGATCACGAAGGCACAGTCAGCATAGGGGGCAGAGCAATCTCCAATCTTCGTTTTGCGGATGATATTGATGGATTGGCTGGAGAGGAACAAGAACTTGAACAGCTTGTACAGAGGCTTGACACCACCTCCAGAGCTTATGGAATGGAAATAAGTGCAGAGAAGACCAAAATGATGACCAACAACACCAATGGCATCAACATGGACATCAAAGTACAAGGCCAATCCCTCAACACAGTGCACAGCTTCAAATATTTAGGAGCCATTGTGTCAGACAATGGGTCTCGACAGGAAGTCCTCTCCAGGATCGCACAAACAACTGCTGCCCTGACAAGGTTGAAGCCCATTTGGAAAGACAGAACCATCAGTCTACATTCCAAAGTAAGACTGCTGCGCTCTCTGGTCATCTCCATCTTCCTATATGCTTGTGAAGCATGGACCCTCACAGCAGATCTCCAACGAAGAATACAAAGCATGGAGATGAGGTGCTACAGAAGACTTCTGGGCATTTCCTATACCCAACACATCACCAACGACGAAGTCCGACAGACCATCACACAAGCCATTGGACAACACGATGACCTGCTCACAGTGGTGAAGAAACGGAAACTCCGATGGTATGGCCACGTCACCAGATCATCAGGCCTTGCAAAGACCATTCTGCAAGGCACAGTGCAAGGAGGTAGAAGAAGGGGGAGACCGAAAAAGAGGTGGGAGGACAACATTCGAGAATGGACTGGGTTGACACTGAGCGAAGCCATGAGGGCTGCTGAGGACAGAGAAAGATGGAGTATGCTGGTTAAACGATCATCTGTGGTGCCCCTACGACCGTCGGGTTATGGGACAGGATAGGATAGGATAAAACACTGCTAAGGGGATTTTATTGAGTGTTAATATACAAGTGTACTTCAAATCATTCTTCAGTAGCACTCCTAAACTAAGCATGTTAGATCATTCGTGTTTGGGCTGGCTCAAGGGTCAAGGTCATTGTGCTTTACAATTTTCTAAACACGTTTTGCACTGTTTTTACAAATTGCCTAAGCTGATTTTGATCATGTTTTGCTTGATCAGATAGTGGCCTAACATCTTTTCGTTTTGAATCCTTAGGATAAAGCTGAGTCCCAATACGGGATTAAAAAAAAAAACTTTTTTAAATGCTTATTTTTCGGCTACGTGCGTGAGTGAGTGTTTTTTTGTGTGTGTTTTTTTTTTGGGTTCTTTCTTTCTTTTTCTTTCTTTCTGTTCTTGTCGGTTCTTCCTGTATATATTACTCTCTTCTTTTTTTTTTGTCGTCTTCTTCTTCTTCTTCTTAGTTGTTTATTTGGAGAAAATGATGTGGGGCCAGTATGATTAGTTGGTACGAACTCCGTGTTAAATGTGTTGTTGTTTGTACTGATTCGGCTCTTGGCAGTCCGCTGGACTTTATAAACAATGAATATCTAAGTTTAAAGAAGTTATTTA
>CM072512.1:83842826-83865326 GCA_036898135.1 Oncomelania hupensis | reverse complement strand
ATCTTTTCTTGCCGTCTCACATGCAGTAATCATATCATATACTCAGATGGTAATCGTAATGAATACAGTACTAAAAGACGGATAAACACAATATTAACACGCTACTTAATTCACCGCAGTTTATTCTTTCTGTCCATCTAGTGTTCCTCCCCCTCTTCCTTCTGCTAAACGGAATCTACCAATCAAAAGCAATGTAGGTCTTTAGCTGCGCGGCCTCGAGAATAGGCGGAAGAAGAAGACGTAGAAGAATACGAGGAAGGCGAAGAAGATGAAGGCGAAAAAGATGACAAAGAAGAAGAAAAGGAAAAGCGGTAAGAAGAATCAAGAACAGAAGAATAAAGAGAAAGAAGACGAGGACGAAGAAGAAGAAGAAGAAGAAGAAGAAGAAGAAGAAGAAGAAGAAGAAGAAGAAGAAGAAGAAGAAGAAGAAGAAGAAGAAGAAGAAGAAGAAATATGCGGAGAAAAGGCGAACGAGAAGGAGGGAAGGAGACTGAGGTGAGGCAGACGAGGAGGAGAAAGAAGAGGATGGCGAGGAGGAGAGAAGGGGACTGAGGAGATAAGGACGAGGAGGAGCAAAGAAGAGGAGGAGATAAAAAAGAAAAGAAGGAAGAAGGGGAGTGAGAGTGAGAAGGCAGAAGAGGCAGATGACGGATGAGACTAAAGAACGAGATAAAGCCGTGTCAAACAATAAGCGGTCGAATGGGAACATACCTACTGGGGTGACTAATTAGTTTTATTTAGTTGTAGAATTTCTATTTATGTTGTGAACTGTATTCGATATGGATGCTCTTCATGATCATCATCATATATCAGCAGCAGCTGCAGCAGCAGCAGCGGCATTATCAGCATCATCATCATCGTCATCATCATCATCATCATTGTTGTCGTCGTCATTTTCAATAAAACTCCACAAATTTCGTGGCTTATCTAAACTATTTTCTTTTAGTAGTTTCTGGTTAGACGGTTTGAATTGCTCAGATCCACGATTCCATCCATATTTGTAACTCGCTTTGATAATCATACGGGAATCATCTACATAAAATGTTCATTTTATTGTTTTTAATTGTTGCCTTCTGACCCCCAAAAATAAAAAGATAGAGAAAAAAAAACTTCTTTCACAAGCTTTTACTGATAATCTGAATAAGTTGTCTTGCCGAACAGATTTGTCGGACCTCTACGTGCGCCTCCGCCTATACCTGTCTTCAATAATGCGCTCTTAATTATCGTATAAATTATATACAATAAAGTAAAACATGAGTTTAACAGGTGAAGGCAATAGGACAATAAACATAAAAAATTCAAAACCGGAAACAATGCATCATTTCTGCCTTTAAATTGACATTTTGTTGCATAGTCCAGCAATGATCGATATTGCCCGCATAATTTACAAGTCTGAAGTTGGTAAACATCTGTAGTACTGTTAGATATTTTGTATGATTATAGTTCAACTTTAAATTGTTATATTATATGTTTGTGTACATGCGTGAGAATAACTGTATGGTCTAAAATCACATATGTGAAAAGAAGTTAAAATAAATTCTTGAATTGAATTGAACTGCCTTTAAATAAAACATATTTCCATATCAATGAAAATGATTGTATTCCGACACTCAGTCTGCTTCTCTCCTCCTCGTTCACTTTCCTCCGTCTCTTCCGACCTCCTCTTCTGCGTCTTCTTCTTCTTCTTCTTCTTCTTCTTCTTCTTCTTCTTCTTTTTCTTCTTCTTTTTCTTCTTCTTCTTCTTCGTCCCCGTCTTCTTCCTCTTTATTATTTTCTTCTTTATTCTTCTTCCCTCTTCTCTTTTCCTTCTTCTTCGTCTTCCTCGTCTTCTTCTACATCTTCTTCCGCCTATTCTTGAGGCCCCACAGCTAAAGACTTCTGCAGACTAAAAAAGAAGTTTAAAACAACTAAGTTTTTAGATACATAAACTTTCTTTGCACAATTACTTATACCTCTCTCCTCTGTGACGGGAATAGTGTCCCAATACAATTTCATCCATACCAAATACAGTTCACAACGTAACAAAAATTCTACAACTAAATATAAAAACTAATTACTATATCACCGACACCAACTAATTTCATTCATACAAATGCAATTAATGTTTTACACTGCAATTTTAGTTTCAACTTCAAATCAATTATCCAAATTCAATTCGTTACTAAAAAATTATTGTGAACCGCCATGCTCGTCTCCTCCCAGCTCCATCCTTGACACTAATATACAAAAATATTTATTATAAATTTTATGACACAACATACAATATAATCGTAAAATAATACTATTACATTTATGATACAATATTTTCGAGTAATAAAAGAAAAATACCAGCAGACACATCTGCGAGAAGTCCGGCACAAACAACCTCTACTATAGCCAAGAAAATAATAACTAGATTTGTGATTATACATTAGTGAACTGTCATGTGATCAGCTCAACCAATCAAAAGTTAGCTCTCACAGCAACGACAAATATCTTCGCACAAGAAAACTAACTAACCAAAATATAATATCATCCGGACGCGAATAGCTATAATAAAGTCCGTGAAAGTCTACTACATGCTATTTTAGCACTGGAAAGGTGGTTAGCAGATACTACTAATAGGTACACAAAACTACGGAATTTACTGATTTTAAAAATCACTAAACTTTTGAAAGAGTTGTTTTTCGTTGGAATCTATGGTGTTTTGTTTTTTCTTCTCCATTGTACAACATACACTGTGAATGTTAAACGGATCTGGCAAGGGCATGTGTTCAAAGTGGGTCTCTTTAAACTGAAAATGTCGAAATTTCTAGCGTTTAGTCTTGCTAGCGATTCCAGCGTCAATATGGTAATAGAATCATGAAATGAAGTGTTTCTGATAACGCTGGTTATGAGATGACTGCTGCTGCTGCTGCTGCTGGTGATGATGATGATGATGATGATGATGATGATGATGATGATGATGATGATGATGATGATGATGATGATGATGATGATGATGATGCATGATGATGATGATGCATGATGATGATGATGATGCATGATGATGATGATGAGATGACTACGTCGGCCAAAAACGATGACAGCTTAGATGATGATGTCGGCGAAGAGGAAACTGAATGAGATACTTTTGCTACTGTTCCAAAAGTGAATATAATCGTAAAATAGCAGGAGAGGGGAAGAAAAAGTTGAACATGACAGCAAGAATAATGACTATGTTGACGAAAGGGATTTTTTTTAATTTCCAAAACCTGTTTCCGACAGGAACTGAAGATACGTGACATTGAACTTCTTGCAAAAGGTGTGAGGAACGATGGTGAGCTTACAGGCAGACACATGCCGATCATTTTGCCCATTCTTTCTCACTTCTGAGCATTCTTTCTTTACAACACACCTGCGCCTGCATCAATAGCAGAAGGCAGCATTTGTGCCGAGCTGTTCAGCGAAAGGGGTTTTTATTTTTTTATTCATGTGTGGCGCAAAGGCATAATTATAAGCGGTTCGTGTACCCGCTAGAATTGTTTTGCATAGTCGAGCCCGGTTATTACAGAGTTGGTGGGGATGTTTAATATTAATTTGCCATTAGAACAGTACCAAAAATCAAACACACCACAACACAATATATACCCAGTTCACTCCGCCGTGAATGGAATGGTTTGGTACCTAGGTCTGGTTTGAACAGGGAAAGGTGTGGCCACGAAAAAGAGGAGATGGGCATATTCAGAGGTGCCAACCCCCTAATCTTCTTGTCAGTATTTCCGGACCCGTTTGTCAGTATTTTGTAAAACTTGTCGGTATTTTTTTTGTCGCAAAATCCAGCCCTATAAAATAATGACAGGCTTCCCTCTGAAACAGTAGGTTATTTTCAGTCCTCAAAAATCACCATGAAAATCAGCTTGTTGAACACAGCGACGTTCAGTGAGTGCAGAAGTACTATTATGAGACCAGAAACCGGTACAGAAGCACCGCTAAACGATCGGCAACTTCTACTCCGTATTTTTATAAAAGCTACCGTATTTCCTTTTTTAATTCACTTCGCCGGAATTTAATACGGTCAATCCGTACTGGTTGGCACCTCTGCATATTACCCTAAAGAAGCTGGCCCTGGAAAAAGGGAGGTTACCCAATGGTTCTTTCTTCTTCAAAGAGGGAAAAGTTACGGGGAGCAGCAGTACATTAGTTGTTTTTTTATAACCTACTTTACCACTCCAAATGGCACCAGCGCCTGCTGGGCTTAATAAACCCTTGAAACATTATCAAGCATGGAAATGATAGAAGATCTTTGACAACGCAGCGTGGGCCTTTTATGAAGCTTAATGTGGTATACGGGGAAGACTGCTTTTCTCTTCACAGGTGAGGCTCGAGGCAGGAATGCTATGTAAAGTACAGATAATTTAAGCTAAGGAGATCAATGAGAATTCTTCTTCCTTTACAGATGAGCTTCGTAATAAAATCTATTCAAAGAAACATCACACAGTCACATGCGCGCTCGAACAGACAAGACAGACATAAAACGCTCACAGTCACAGACACAGTCACAAAAGTAAACTATTAGACATACAGTCGAAAGACTCTCTCTCTCTCTCTCTCTCTCTCTCTCTCTCTCTCTCTCTCTCTCTCTCTCTCTCTCTCTCATTCTCTCTCTCTTTATCTTTTTAATTTTTTGTTTTTGTTTTTTGGCTAGATATAGCTTACATTTAATTAAGCCAAACTCCGTATTTAAAATGTCAAATGGTATAAAAGATTTTGAATGATTATACCCCATACAATACATACAAATATAAGCTTAAATCCAGTGCGACGACACAAAAACATCGTAGTCAAAACTACCGCGAATAGGTCTGGGATTGTATGTAGCTTGTAGCAAGTAACCAGCATAATGTAGACGTATGAATGACTGACTGAATGAATGAATGAATGAATGATGGTCCACTTTTTCATTAGCAGATCGTTGCAGGTCAACTTTCCAATCTTGTGTTCAGTCTTGTATTTCACTGCGTTGTTTTTTTGTGACGATTAGCCTTAGCAAACGATCATTATGCTTTCTCAATATCATAATATATTAAGCATAGTTCGGTATGGTATATCGGGATACCGGTACGGGTAGGTTACACTCCGTAAACTACCGCACTCCACGGAAGAACCCGAAGTGATTGTCTTCACAGAAGAAAAAAAAAATCAGATGGAAACTTTAAATGTTTTCTTTTGCAGATATTTTCCTTTGCTCGAAAAAGACCTAACACGATTTTTTTCATGCAACCGTAGTTGTGATACTATTGAATTTGATTTATTAAAAAGAAGTTTCCATAAAGTTGTGTTCCACGGTGGAGCAGCGGATGATGATGATGATGATGATGATGATGATGATGATGATGATGATGATGATGTTGATGTTGATAATAATCATCACCATCATCATCATCATCATCATCATAAGTTGTGGACCCTAACGGCTGCAAAGCTCTCTCGCGTGCTTTCTCTCACTCACTCACTCACACACACACACACACTCACACCCACACACACACACACACACATTACATTACATTACATTACATGATTATTGCTTTAGGTCCAGCGGACTCTTCCGAGCCAAATCAGGATCAGTATAGCCGAATGAGGACCACAAAATCAAGACCACAACTTCGCAGAAAGAGGACTCGCCCCTGATCCGCATAAAAGATCTGCCGAAACAACCCTAGTGGTAACACTGAAGGCACTCCACCAGCCTGTCAATTTACAATAAAAACATCCCACGCAGGTGACGCTGAGGCAATACTATAATTTATCGAAACTCCGTTTAAAAATACAAAATAGAATATAAACATCATTATAAAATATCAACAAAACACATACATATAAAATGCCTACATTGCCAAATAATAACACCATAGGATGCCCCAGTGACCACCTGGCAGAAAGCGTCCAATATTTCCAAGCTGATCCAACAGACCTCACACAAACCAAATTCCTTCAGTTGTTTGGGAGAAAATACGATTAGACACACACACAAAATTATGAAGTCACCATGATGACATCACCCGACATACACACTTTTTTTGTCGTCTGGTAGGTTTACAATTTCCTAACCAAATACCAAGTTTCAAAGAAATTCTTCCATTAGTTTAAGGAGAAAGTGAGCAAATACACCTCCGGACGCCGAACACTGTACAGACGGACGAATCCGTAAAAAAAATATTTTTAAAAAGCTGCCGAGCTGAGATAAAGCTTGGGAACTAATAACAAATGCACAGTTTTCACACAGAGGAAGTTATTCAAGGTCAATAAAAACTACAGGTACGATTGCAAATTATCGGTAAAATACCGGTACAATGTTTTGCTGTATGTACATTCACATCACTCATCTCAATAAATGAACTAGACGTAAAGCTTAACTTCCATGGAGAACACCGAAAAAAAAAACACACGTACATCACTGAAAAGGGTACTGTTGAATGCAGACCGTGTAATGTGCGTAGTGTTGATGTTACATATATTTATTTCCCTAATTGCATGTTGTGTACATTTGTACAGTGTGTAATGGACATGTCACATGCTGTAATCGCTTGCAGCGTATTAACGGCCGGGTTCTGTGGTTAATAAACAGCAACAACAACCAATGTGGTTATCAAGGAAAGAGACTCGCTCGTGTTAAATAGCTGCGAGGATGAATGGCCAGTCTATATAACTTAAACGCTATTATCAGCAATACGCAGTCATCTTCATGATCACCATCATCATGATCACCATCATCATCATCATCATCATCATCATCATCATCATCATCATCATCATCATCATCATCATCATCATCATCATAATCATCATCATCGCGTCAAATAAATGGCATTATCATCATCATCATCATCATCATCATCATCATCATCATCATCATCATTGTCGTAGTCGTCATCATCAATAAAACTCCACAAATTTCGTGGCTAATCTATTGTTTTCTTTTCTAACTAGTTTCTGGTTAGACGGTGTTACACTCAGTTCGATGTTGGTGTTTTCTATCAGTATCTGATTCAGCCCCAATGCTGAATTCCTGATAGGGTGTAACTCAGATTCGTTTATCCACGCAGCCCGCTCAAGCAGCATACAAGTCACAAAGTCGGCGTATGAAGTTTTCCACTTTTATTCAGCATACATCAACAACTGCATACAATCGCTCAATCGCCTTTCCACTCTCAAGTTTACTTTCCAACGTACTATCAACAACAATAACTATCCACAACAACACACGGAGCATCGAATATATAATTTTTTCTCAACTCGAGATGACCTCAGTTTGTTCTAGAAAATGACGCATTACAACCAATCAGAATTAAAGATCGTCATCGCTGACTTACGTCATACATTGTTCTAAACATACCCGGAACCTTCTCTTGCTTCGACATGTATCGGGAAATTTCTATCGAGAGTAAACACGCAGATCCAGAAACTTCCCCAGTAATATCGACTAACGCAAATTATCAACGTTATACAAAGCCTCTCCTAACAACAATGCAAACTCAAATCAAAGGTAAATAAACTCCATTATTGAATACTTTGCAAAACGAAACGATTAGATCTATCGTGCGCGCTTCCGACGTACTACCATTCGCGTTTCAACGTAACATAACCCCCCACTCAAGAAGAAATTTACCCAATTTCTTTCAACAACGTTGAAACGTAATGCACAAACAAAGTTCCGAATTAAAACTTATTTCAGACTGTCTGAATACCGCCAATGTTCACAGTTCATTCACACAGAATCAAAGTTTCTCATCTGCAAGTCTTTCTGGATACTGTCAATGTTCACAGATCATTTACCCAGTCAACGTTTTTCATTTTCAAGTCTGTCATTACCAATATTCTTAGTTCATCCACACAGTCAATATTCTTTCATCTGCAAGGAAACGACGCCCTCGTCAGTTGCGGTTGTCATCGGCCCAGGGTCAAAGACGATGATCTCGTGGGCTTTCCTGGAGTCAGTGCATCCTCCGTTGTCTCCTTCTTCCGTCGGATGTCCGACGCAGTCGACGATGTCAGCTCCCAGAATGCATTCGCTGGGTCTCACGGTCAGGTTGGCTTCTGCGGGACGGTGGAACAGCTCCCTCAAGGTCTGCAGATGCTCCTTCCAGGTCTGGGTGTGGACTTCATGTTCGACTAAAGTCGTAGAGCCTGGGACATCATTGAAGTTATGGGGAAACTCGCCCATAAGGTCCTTGAGCTCCAACTTTTGACCTTCCGTCAAGCTCGGTCCTAGCTTAACATCATTGATGCCTTCTTTGCTGTGGAAGTCTCCCAGTTCCAACAGTTCCTCGCTGTCAAAGCTGTTGTCGATCTCAGCTGCTGTTGCCACATGCACAGTCTCTGATGGCCTTTCCACGTACAGCTTAAGGAGGTTGGCGTGGTATATCTTGGAATGCTGGCCGACCTTCACCTTGTAGTCGTTGATCCCCACCACGGTCTCCACTTCGTACGGGCCTTTCCACTGCATCAGCAACTTATTGTGATCAGTAGGTAGCAGCACCAGCACTTTGTTGCCAGGTTTGAACTTCCTGTTCACAGCCCTACGGTCATAGTAGTGCTTTCCACAGTCCTGGGACTTCTTCAGGTTTTCTCTGGCTATCTCGAGAGTCTGCTCCAGCTTCTCCCGTAGCTCAAACACGTACTGGTAGCTGTTCTTCACCTCTGGGGTGTCCACTTCCTTCGTCCACAGTTCTTTCAGGATGTGCATCGGCCCTCGGATGGTTCTTCCGTACAGCAGCTCGAACGGAGAAAAGCCGGTGGACTCCTGCGGTACTTCTCTGTAGGCGAAAAGTAAGGCGTTGATATAGCGATGCCATTGTCTGGGCTGCTCGCTGCACAGTTTCTTCAGGGCGGACTTCAGCGTAGCATTGAACTTTTCGACAAGCCCGTTGCACATTGGATGGTAGGGTGTCGTAGTTAAATGCCGGATGCTCAGCAGTCTGTTGACCTCCTTCATGCAGTCAGAGACGAACTGCGTCCCGAGGTCTGTCAGAATTTCTTCAGGCACTCCAAGTTTACTGAACATGTCCACCAGCGCCTCTGCAACAGTTTCAGTGTCAATCTTCTTCAGAGGCACTGCTTCTGGGTACCGAGTCGCATAGTCCACTAAAGTCAGTACCCATCGATGACCTTCTTCACTCGGAGGTCTTATTTCACCGATTAAGTCTAAGGCCACCCTCTTGAAAGGTCGGTCGATCAGAGGCATCCTTTGCATAGGCACTTTCGGGACCCTTCCTCGAGGTATGGTCTTCTGGCAAATGTCACACGATCGGCAGAAACGGCTGACGTCCGCATGAAGTCCTGGCCAGTAGAACACCGCCTGGATTCTATCTGACGTCTTCTTGATACCCAGGTGACCTCCCATGATTGAGTCATGCGCTACTTCCATCACCTGGCGCCTTAAGGGTAATGGTACCAGTACTTGACGTAGTGGTTTACCTCCGTTGACCCTCGGGTGCTGGAAGATTCTGTACAGGATCTTGGCCTTCACCTCGAAATAGACCGTACCACTGCCTTTGGTCACGTGGTCTTGGCGGTTCCTGTACTTGTTTAAAGTACTATCAGCTTCCTGGAGCTGGATCAGCTTATCTCTGTCCACGATGGCGGCTTTAGAGTTGTCGGCGACCTTCAGTGGCGTAGACGTCTTGTCTCTCTTGGCCTGGGCCCTGGTAGTAACAGCACCGACGATCTCTGGTCGGCAGGGCTGAGCCGGAGTAACCACATTGTCCCGTAGCAGCTCTGTAAGGTCTCCATCGGGAAACGGCAATGGATCCTCCTCCACAACTTCGACGTGTTGGGTTGAGGCAGGACTCCACTCTGGATCGGGGTCGTCGGGTCGTCTCGCGCCGTCGATATTCCCGATCATCAAATCATACAGCGGCTTCTTCAAGCAAACCGCTTCGACTTCGCCTATGTAGAAAGGGGTGTTGACATGAATCTTCGCAACTGGCGCTTTCAAACATTTGCTGTCGGCCATAAGTGTCCATTTTGAATCGCCAGTAAACAGTTCTTTAGCGATTAGATCTTCTCTGACAATGACCCCACTGCAACCAGAGTCTCTTAGGACAGTCACTTCATGATTTCCGACGCGTCCCTTGGAAACAGGCATGTTCTGGACGGTCACAGCTGCGCTGGCGACGACGGGGATGGATTTTCCGTTGACAAGGAGAAGTTGGCCATCGGTTATGCACTCGCACGTCCGCGGGAGTAGCTGCGCGCTCGGTCTCACTCGGAAGAATGACGCTCCCGCCGCACACTTGATGGTCAGATCTACTGTTTTGCCGTTGATTGGAGAAACGTCTCTGTCGGTTGCCCGCCGCTGCATTGTCCGTACTGCCCCGCTGTCCGCTACTTTTGTTTTGAGGACAGTTAGGCGCTCTGTGGTCTGTAGCGTTGCAGGTGAAACAGCCTCTTGAATGCCCTTCCCTGGGAGGAGGCGTGGAGTCCATCTGTTTCTGGCTCGTCTGGCTCCCCTGGATCTGGTTCACATGGTTTACAGTCTTCTGAAAATGTTTCGTCGCGCTGGGTGGCCCCAGGGTCTTCCCATGAGCGATGAGATATCTTTCAGCAGCTTCAGCAACGTCTTTTAGCGTCTCCAACTTTTGTATTTCCAAGTGGATCGCGAGGTCCTTAGGGCAGGCGTCGAGTAATTGCTCCCTGACGATCAGATCATGGAGACTCTCGTAAGTCTTCCCTTTGCCTGATAATTCCACCCACTTGTGTAGATATGACGACAGGCGCTCCACAAACTGCTTCGGCGTCTCGTCTGACAAAGGCCGGCATTCACGAAAGCGTTTACGGTAGCCCTTCTCTGTAAAGTTGTAGCACTGCAATAGGGCTTCTTTCAAAACATCGTAGTTTTTGGCGTCATTATTTGACAGTCTGGTGTAAACTTCGAGCGCTTGCCCTGTCAGAAGTGCACTTAGTCGAATCGCCCAGTCTCGGGGTTGCCAGTTGGAGCTTTCGGCGAACCTTTCGAATCTCGCCAGATAGCTGTCGATCTGGTCCTTCCCGTCGACGAAGGCTGGCAATTTTGGAGGCATGTGGTCGCTGACGACTTGTGGCGCATGCTGATTGTTTTGGATACGCGCCAACTCTAGCTGGTGCTGACGCTCAGCTTCTCTTTCTTGCCGCTGCTCTTCTCTTTCTTCACGGCGACGTTGCTCCTCTATTTCTAGACGCCTCTCTTCTAATTCTCTTTCTTCACGGCGACGCTGCTCTTCTAATTCTCGTTCTTGTATTCTCTCCTGGGATTTGACGTACTCCGTCAGCTGTTTGCCTTTTAGATTCAGTTGAATCCCTTTCTGCCAGAAGTCAGCCATCTTGATGCTTCTGGAAAGTTCTGGAAAGTTCTTTTCTGGAAAGTTCTTGACTGTGCTGTACCTTTCTAGACTGTTCTAGAACAGCACGCTTTCTGCAGTAGCGCTGATGCTTGTCACTAGTCGCTTTCGCTGACGCAGGCCCCGCTGTCCTCGTCGTATGCGACGCTGCACCACGCTGGTGTTGATGTACACGCTCCTGTGCTGATGTAGACGCGACGTCCGCTCGTCGCTCTCTCTAATACTGGCGATGTAGCTCCGAGACTGTCCCTCAACGTAGTCTTGCGGCAGCCACGTAGTCCCGATCTGTTGTTCGCTCACGAAGCAACTCTTCAGCGACTACACGCCCTTGCAGTCAACCCGAACCTATCGGTGATTTAGTCCCAGTATGTTGGCCCCTCTCGACGCAACTCGTTGGCGGCTACCCTCGATGACTGCCTCTCGTAACGTTGACTCGCTTGTTGTAGCAGTTGAACCCTTGGCTATGGCGTGAATCGCGGCTTGACCCCCAAAATGTTACACTCAGTTCTATGTTGGTGTTTTCTATCAGTATCTGATTCAGCCCCAATGCTGAATTCCTGATAGGGTGTAACTCAGATTCGTTTATCCACGCAGCCCGCTCAAGCAGCATACAAGTCACAAAGTCGACGTATGAAGTTTTCCACTTTTATTCAGCATACATCAACAACTGCATACAATCGCTCAATCGCCTTTCCACTCTCAAGTTTACTTTCCAACGTACTATCAACAACAATAACTATCCACAACAACACACGGAGCATAATTTTTTCTCTCAACTCGAGATGACCTCAGTTTGTTCTAGAAAATGACGCATTACAACCAATCAGAATTAAAGATCGTCATCGCTGACTTACGTCATACATTGTTCTAAACATACCAGGAACCTTCTCTTGCTTCGACATGTATCGGGAAATTTCTATCGAGAGTAAACACGCAGATCCAGAAACTTCCCCAGTAATATCGACTAACGCAAATTATCAACGTTATACAAAGCCTCTCCTAACAACAATGCAAACTCAAATCAAAGGTAAATAAACTCCATTATTGAATACTTTGCAAAACGAAACGATTAGATCTATCGTGCGCGCTTCCGACGTACTACCATTCGCGTTTCAACGTAACAGACGGTTTGAATTGCTCAGATCCAAGATTCCATACTTATTGGTAACTCGGTTTGATAATCATACGAAATCATCTACATAAAACGTTCCTTATAGTGTTTTTAATTGTTGCCTTCTGAACCTCCCCCCCCCATCTTCCTCCCCCTACCTCCCCCCCCCCCGCCCCCGAAAAAAAAGAGCAAATAAAAAACTTTTTTCACCAGCTTTTACTGATAATCTGAATAAGTTGTTTTGCCGGACAGATTTGTCGGACTTCTAAGTGCTTCTCCGCCTATACGTGTCTTCAATAATGAGCTCTTACTTATCATATTAATTATATACGACAATGTAAAAATGAGTTTAACAGGTATCACATTAATTATATACAATAATGTAAAAAATTAGTTTAACAGGTATCATGTTAATTATATACAATAATGTAAAGAATGAGTTTAACTGGTAAAGGCTATAGGGCAATAAAAAAAATTTAAAATTCAAAACCGGAAGCGACGCATTATTTCTGCCTTTAAATGAACCATATTTCGGATAAGAGTATAAATCGAGTGTACATGCACGTAATCCAACGCTCTGACTTGAAAGATCCTGACGCTCATGTCCTAGACGAGTGAGCGTCCGATACAAAAACACCCCCTCACCCACCCACCACCCCTAGTCCTGTGCAGCGCTTCTCTGCATGCGGCTGCCGTGGTTTTGCTGAGAAGGAGGTCCGAATTTCGCTCTCATTGGTGACAAATATTATCGAAACTCCAAAATCTAAAGCTCCAGACTCGTGACCTGAAAGTTTCGTATTGAAGTCACAGACGTCCGTCCCTTGCGGGAAGCGAACCCGCGACCTTCGACGACTAACCCACTGCGTCACAATCATGTAGAGTCGACGTCCTCGGCCTTTGCTTTTACTATTAGCTGATTTATCAGCCACAGCTAACGGTAAAGTCATATCACTTTGCCCTCCACTGTTCAACTTACGTGAACCATCCTCACCTCTCCAACAACAGCGTTGACACCTCTCTTGTACAGTCATTAGGAGAATCAACGTCAATGACCCATGTCTTACTATTTTACTAGCAAACGTGAAAAGACACACCGTGCGATCCTTGTATGTAAAAGTCCCTTAATGAAGATCCAGTCAGCATTCAAAAAATAAATTCTAATTCGGTCCTCTCAATGAAAAATGGCCCTTCAAAGTTAATAGTATTATAATAACGGTTTTTTATATAGCGGGTACTCCAGCCTATGACCAGACTCACCGTGCATTACATAGTCTTTACATAAAAATACATGCACTCGATCAAACATCGCTTTTGCTACGATACACCCAAAGACGGAACAGTAAAAGTAAGAACTATTTACAACTATGTACAAAAATGACAAAAACGACAAAAATAGAATAGCAAAAACTTATTCACAGCTCGCATATGCCCGGTTAGACCCAGGAAATGAAAACAGTATAAATATTTACAGCCGTGTACACACTTACGGATCAGACAGAAACAAAAGAGGAGAGAATGGCAGCGGGATACAAATCAGTCTGAATAATGCAGTTTGAAGAGGTGGGTTTTGAGGGCCTTTTTGAATGCCTGTGTTGATTGTATGTTGCGGATACGGGAGGGAAGGGAATTTCACTGCTTGGGTGCAGAGTAAGCAAATGCACGGTGGCCGTATGTCTTAGTGCGGGTGACGGGAACCTTGAGTGTGCGAGTGTCAGCAGAAGATCTTAAAGTGCGTGAAGGAGAGTAGACAGACAGTAGATCAGCAAGGTAGGAAGGACAAGAATCTGTGAAGAAGTTGTGACAGAGAACAGAGAGCTTGTACTCTATGCGTGCTTGCACAGGAAGCCAGTGAAGGGAATGTAGTAGAGGTGTGATGTGATCGCGTTTCTTTGCTCGGAATACTAGTCTAGCTGATGAGTTCTGAACCTTTTGTAGTTTGTCAATGATGTGTTTTGGGGAGCCAGCGAGGAGAGAGTTGCAATAGTCAAGACGATAAATGACGAGACCGCAGACTAGGGTTTTGGTGGCAGTGACTGTAAGATAGTGGCGAAAGGAGCTGATTTGGCGTATGGCCGTGTATGCAGAGCGACAGACGTTGGAGATGTGATTGTTGAGGGACAGGTCGTCGGAGGGAATGTAGCCGAGATTTCTTGCTGAGGATGAGAACTGAATGTTTGTTGTCCCTACTGTAAGCGATATTGGAAGAGGCGAGAGTGAGGAGGAAGTGTTGTGCTTGTGAATGAGGAGGGCTTCGGTTTTATCGTCATTAAGCTTAAGCTTGTTGAGTGTCATCCATGACTTAATATCTGCGATGCAGTTCTCCAAAGTCTGAACAGTGGAATTAATGAGAGAGGGGGCAGTAGATTTATAAAGTTGTGTGTCATCTGCAAATGACTGACTCTCAACCGCTTGCTTTCCGAGCAGGAGAAGCAGTGGCTTGGTGCACAGAGTGAATAATACCGGCCATAAAACGGAACCCTGAGGCACTCCGCACACCAAGTCTGCTATGCTGGAGAAACAACCGTCGACAGTGACTGCTTGTGATCTGTCAGAAAGATATGAGTGGAACCAAGCCAGGACTGAGCCAGAGATTCCAAAGTAGTGTTGAAGAGTGTTGAAGAGAATGTGGTGGTCGACTGTGTCAAAGGCGGCTGAGAGGTCTAATAAGGTGAGAATGGAGTATTACAGCAGCCTTATAGTATAATTATTTACTTCAACGTTTAGGCTATTGATTTGTTGTTGTTTTTTCTTAAATAATTGCCCACAACCTTGGTCCTAGTTGGTTTGTGCTGTTTTTCACTTTTATTTATTTTATTTAATCGTTCTTGTATAGCGATTTTCCAGCTCATGAGCTGCTCAAGGCGCTGGCCGATACAGAATCTAACTCAAACCGCCCGGGACGCCCACTTGCAGCCTTTAGACTGACGCTCAGACAACTGAGCACAATCCTGGGCGACCGGGGATGGGGAAGAAGGGACTCAATGCTTGCCCTGTGTAGTTGTGTAGCCGGTACTCATCCGTCTAGGATCTCTGTAAGTCCGTGCAATAGCAAAAGGGAAAAGACGCATTATTTTGTCTGTACGTTGAACTGAGTTCACTGTCGCTGGTCTAAATCTGAGAACTAGGCTTCCGTGGAGGCCCACACATTCTTTTTCAATTTGTCTTTGACCTGCCAGCCTGGATCTGTCGGGGGGATCCTTACCCTATGTCACCAATGGAAGAAGAGTGAAGTGTGTGGCGGGGATGGGGAAACGGGGGTGCCTCTGTGTGTGTGTGTGTGTGTGTGTGTGTGTGTGTGTGTGTGTGTGTGTGTGTGTGTGTGTGTGTGGGTGCGGGTGTGTGTGTGTGCGAGGGATAGTGAGGAGGGGAAGTCAACTGCTTTGATTGCCGTGTGTGAAGCTTATTGTTGACACTGAATTTTAACATTAATTTAAGTCTGTCTGTGGCTGTCTATCTGTCTGTCTATCTGTCTCTCTCTCTTTCTCTCTCTCTCTCGTCATTTCAGTTAAGTTTAGTTCAGCAAATCTGTATGACCCATCACAGGAATTCAAACATTTATGTCGCAATGAAAAAACAAGTCCAATCCTGAGGTACAAGTAACTACAATTTACATCGCAACTCTTTTAGCCCACTTTCAACATATTTATCACTTCAAATACCGCGCCATTACGTAATATTTCCATATCCAACAATTTATAAGTTTGTAAATAATAAATATTTCTTATGCATAAACACAATACGCAAACAATTTCAGTTAACACGCACACCCACCGCCCACATATCCGAGCCAAATCAGGACCGGACAACCCCCGATCCGCATAAAAGATCTGCCGAAACAACCCTAGTGGTAAAACCGAAAGCTCTCCACCAGCCAGTCACTTTACAATAAAGACATCCCACGCAGGACGGCTGAGGCTTCACCCCAACTTATCGAACCCCCGATTACAAAAACAAAATAGAATACAAACATCATTATAAATTATCAACAAAACACATACATATAAAATGCCTACATTGCTAAATAATAACATCATAGGAAGCCCTAGTGACCACCTGGCAGAAAGCGTCCAATATTCACAAGCTGATCCAACAGACCTCATACACAAACAAGGAGTCTTTTCCCGGAAGAGTTTTCAAGAAAAAAGGTAGGAAACTGGTCTAGCGAAGAAGACGATAGTATAGCAGATTGATAGAACAGAGCAGGAATGAGAAAGAGCAAATGAGAAAGACAGCGACAGTGGGAATTTAAAGCACTAAATTTCCAGGTAGTGGGGATACTATTTATACTGAAACACCCGGCACCCCAACGGGGGTACTTTCTGAATGATGCTGGGCATGATGTAGTGCGAATGTTGTCATGATGCGTACGAATGTTGTGTATAAATGCAATTTATTATTATTATTTATTATTATTTTGTAATGATAATTGTAATTATCCATTGATAATTCTAATTATCCCATGATAGTTGTAATTATCTCATAATATTTGTAATTGTCAGGTTTTGGCGCCAAAACAAAAAATTGTAATTATCATATAATACTTACAATTTTTACGTCATAATTACAATTTTTACATGATCATGCTTTAATTCTGGCTGAGGCGGCTCACTGGCCTCAAAACCTGCATTTACAGGTATCAATGATAATGATAATTAACGTGTGTTCTGTGTAATTCACATAGATGACGGCTTGCTAGAGCCAAAACCTCATATATAATTGTAATTATCCATTGATAATTGTATTTATCCAATACTATTTGTAATTATCTCATGATATTTGTACTTATCAGGTTTTGGCGTTAGCACGGCGTGGTAAATTGATAATTATTAATTAACACTGTGAATTACCGGTATCTCTGTAGATTAAGCAGAACACGTGTTAATTTCAATTATCTCGTGACACTGGTAGACGGTTTTGCCGCTAGTAGGCCGTCATAGGAATCAGTTGCCAACGATCTAAATAAAGACCACGGGATGCCGTTGAGCGATGAGTAAGATACATTTTCGTCCCACTGGCGCCCTCGTGTCACAGGGTCCAAATTAACTCCCGGGGGTTAGAAAATTGCAGTGCACATCAAAGTAATTAAGCCTAAGTAATTTGCTAAGTACCCGCGTTGTTCTGGCGCTAAAATGGGTTTTAGGGCATTCGTCCTTTGTTCGTGGGCGTGCGGACACGTGCTTTTTGCATCATCACATCCCATGATCACCTCGGTGAAAGTTCTGTTCACTTGCCGACAATTGTCTGAAAACTATATATGTATAGTCTGTTTATTGTAGGCAAAGCTTGAAAAATTATCTAACTATTGAGCATTCAGGTGTTTCAGCAACAGTCTCAAATGGAGCGTACTCCTGAAGTCTGAAGCTCTCGGCTGCTGAAAACTCTAAAGAATTGTAAGGAAGGCCCACTACGATAATCCATCTGTTTTAACTCCATCGTTGATGACGATGGAGTGGGACCAGAGCTTCGATCTGCAAATAGAAAAGCTACACACTCTAGGATGAGCAGAGGACAATACGGGACTAGCCCGGTTTGTTTTCCCCAAGTTCCCCCGTTGGGGTTGTTGTTGTTTGTAGATTATAGTCACACGACACTTTCGCATATAGGTGACTACTGGACCGATTTATACTGACACCAGCGGGCCAGTTGTTGGTAAAGGGGAAAATAATATGATCACACGTTGACCAATCCGGGATTCGAACCAGCGACCTTTCGGTTACTAGCAAGACGCTCTTTCCAACTGAGCTACCCGGCCCCTAACCGTTGGGGTGCCGGGGGTTTCAGTATAAATAGTATCCCCACTTTCTGGAAATTTAGTGCTTTAAATTCCCACTGTCGCTGTCTTTCTCATTTGCTCTTTCTCATTCCTGCTCTGTTCTATCAATCTGCTATACTATCGTCTTCTTCGCTAGCCCAGTCTCCTACCTTTTTTCTTGAAAACTCTTCCCGGATAAGACTCATTATTTGTGTATGAGGTCTGTTGGATCAGCTTGGGAATATTGGACGCTTTCTGCCAGGTGGTCACTAGGGCTTCCTATGATGTTATTATTTAGCAATTTAGGCATTTTATATGTATGTGTTTTGTTGATAATTTATAATGATGTTTGTATTCTATTTTGTTTTTGTAAACGGGGGTTCGATAACGGGGGTCCACTGCGTGGGATGTCTTTATTGTAAAGTGACTGGCTGGTGGAGAGCTTTCGGTTTTACCACTAGGGTTGTTTCAGCAGATCTTTTATGCGGATCGGGGGTTGTCCAGTCCTGATTTGGCTCGGAAGGGTCCGCTGGACCTAATGCAATAATAATGTAATGTAATTTCCCCAAGTCCCAAGTTTTTAGATCTGTGTTCTGTGCAGTCGCTTGTGTACTAACTCTAAAAACACACAATGTACAAACAAATGTAAATATTTACCAATTCACTTCGTGACACAGCCCATTCTCGAATGTTATCATCCCACCTATTTTCCTGTCTCCCTCTTTTTCTGCCTCCTTGCACCGTGTCTTGGAGATGGTCTTTGCAAGGCTTAATGCTCTGTTGAGGTGGCGATACTATCGGAGTTTCCGTTTCTTCACCACTGTGAACATGTCATCGTGTTGTCCAATGGCCTGTGTGATGGTCTGTTGGGAATTCGTCGTTGGTGAGGTGCTGGATATAGGAATTGCCCAGAAGTCTTCTGCTTTGAGGGTCCATGTTTCGCAAGCGTATAGGAAGATGGAGATGACAAGGGAGCGCAGTAGCTTTACCTTGGAGTGTAGACTGATGGTCCTGTCTTTCCACATTGGCTTCAACCTTTTCAGGGCAACAGTTGTTTGTGCGATCCTGGAGGGGACTTCCTGTCGGGACGCATTGTCCGATACAATGGCTCCTATAAATAATTATTTGAAGCTATGCCCCAGGTCTATGTTCTTCAATTCTAGTTTTTATGTTTCGCATATTTAAGTTCCCGATAAACTTTTCATATCTCCACCCTTCCACCTCCACCTTCCCCGAGTAATTCCTTCAAGTCTTTGTTGTTCCCCCAGGCATATGGAGAAACATAGTTGGTTGATATTATCTGAGAATTTTCTAGAGTTGGCTGTTTACTATCGATCGAAGCGTGTGGATTATTCTAGTGGTAACTAGAGACGCTTCCATTCTAAATATGGTTGTATGACGTGAGACAGTGATGACGAAGTTTGTTCTGACTGGTTGAGGTGTGTCACGCTGGGGTATTCTCACCCTTTCTGGAGTGTAGAGAGACTATATATATAGTGCCGCACTGTTTCAAAAGGTGTTTGAGAGTTGATAATTGTTAAGTGTTGAAAGTGAAAAGTTGAGAGTGGAAAAAGCAATTGTATGCGGTTGTTGATGTTCGCTGAATAAAGTTGGAAAACTACATACGACGACTTCTGCCTTGTTGATGAGTGAGCAGGCTGCGTGGATAAACGAATCTGAGTTACACTTTATCAAGTTTCAAGCATCGAGACTGAATCAACTGATGAAAAAAACAACATCGAGTGTAACAGTTACAAACGTATGTGTGTGGGGGTGGGAGGGAAGGAGAGGAGAGGGGCTAGACCTGTGAAAACAAAGGTCTTGGGAACAAAAACCTAAGGGAACATAGACCTCTAGGCATACATATACAGACATACCCTCGGGGATACCGAGAGTATTCCTAAACATGACGGAACATTTACCTGGAGAGACATAAGCCTGGAGGAACATGGACATGCTCACACGAGAGGCTGCTGAGTCCAAAGCTTTAAACAATAGTGACCTGTGCGATCTCAGTGTGAGGGGGATTTTCATGCAGGCACTGGGATAAGATCTAAACCCCTGCGAGTATTTGGAATTACACAATCCCTTTCAAAAGGTACAACAAGATGGCAAGCTATTCAAATGTATTTCCAGACACTCACACACATAGCCGAAAGAAAAACAAAGCATTTGCAACAGTGTTAATGTTTTGGCTGTGTTGTTACTCACCATTATCCTAAGGAAGGAAAAGGAAAACAAGCAATGAGAGAGAGAGAGAGAGATTTCTCTTATATAGCGCACTTCCAAGCTCAGAGAGCTTCTCAAGGCGCTGGCCCGTAATATCCAGCAATCACAAAATAGTTTGCTGAAGTCAGGATTCGAACCCACGTCGCCCAAGACGCACTCACACAAGTCGTGCGCTCTGACCACTGAGTTATCCCTGCCGCCAGATAGACCACTTTCTAAACTCTCTGCGATGAAATAATTATCAGAATCGGCTCAGCCATTTTTAAGATACGGCGTAATAAACGGGTTTTGAAAATGGTGAGTCACAATGACCTTGACCTTTGAGAAATTAAAAAGTTGAATGATCCAACGGGATTAGCGGTAGATAAAGTATCCGCTAAGGAAAAAAAAGATGATGGATTTCAGTTTGCTTATTCTATATATATAAATTGCTTAGCCGGAAGTCCTTCTTCGCCCATACTGTAAAGTTTGTCCGGTATGGACGCTGATCTGGGCAGGTGCTGGGCGCTGCGGATCGGCCTGCTGTGCGCTCAAAACCCGCGAAATCGTTATAGCCGACATTTCCTTACCGAACGTTTAACCGTTTCTGAGATAAATAAATAAACAAAATGTCCTCAAACTGCAATAGCCTCATTCCGTGCGCTTCCGATTCAACCCGTGTCAAGAACGTGCCGTTCCGTAATACCGCAAATTTTGTTTTATTTCCATTCAAAACACTTTTGCACTCATGTCACCAATCTTACAGCTGAAGGTTACCTGTTCACTTTCTTTTTCATCCATACTTATATGCGCACAAAAATTCATTCGCAAACAATCTTGCAAGAATCCCATTCAAGCGCCAAACGTAACGTCACATATAACTTTGCAGACGACATTTGACAACAGCGTCGGCTGTAAGTGTAAGTACATTGCAATAAATATCATGCCTAATATGTTTAAATAAAGGTATGACATTTAAAAATACGTTGCCTAACATAAATACTAAATTAAAATAAAATATTTTAGTGCATTACTCAAACGTGCACCTATACTCTGTTCTGCAGTACATTGCAATTATCATTTTAAATTAAAATAGTTCAATGCATTGCTCGCAGACAACAGTTGTCTCTCTGTCTACATTTTAAACAGCAACCTGTGTACCCTGGCATCCTCGGACATACCGACCGACCCACTGAACGACAACCGGACTTCTGACGATTTGAAATACCTGTAAAGCAAAACGCAATAAAATCGCTTCAGCCGTTTCTGAGATATTGAACAAAATGTGTTTAGTAAACAAGACAATCCCATTGCCATTGACCTTTGTGGTCGAGCAAATAAGATGGCATGGGAGGAAGGTCACTAACCTAAGTCTGTTTCTATGAAGTTTAGTCGTAATCGGTTCAGTGGTTCTTGAGATATTGCTTCGAACAGACCGACCTACAAACCGACTGATAGACCGATATTTGGCTCGCTTTGATTCCCGACTATTTCAAAGAATATTCTAGATAAGTCTGGAAATACACAAGGAAAAAAGGGCTCTCCGAAATTGCGGAATAGCAAGATTTATTTTCTTGGTGGGTGGGTGGGTGGAGCTAAAATTTAATTGGCGGACGATTCGAGGACAATAAAACATTCACGGTTTGTTAGAAACGTACAAAATCTCATCCATATGTTTATTTATATAGAAATACAAGGACCGAGATACTGGAGACACATAGAGATAGAGCTTGCGGGAACAACAGAGATTACTCCATTTTTGCAAATTTCTCCCTCTCTCTCACTCTATCTCTCTCCCTCTGTGTGTCGGGGGGGGGGAGGAAGGGGGGATGAAAAAACACCATTATGTAATTCATCAAGTCTAAAAACATGGGAAAATATCCCTTGTCCTTCCAAAAGTAAATTGTGTAGAACTTCTACAACTTTTTTTTACGTCTTGTGGAGTTAACAATCAGAGACAGAATCATGTGTAAGTTCTCGAGGGTTTTACGTTCCCACATGCTTACAGAGAAGTAGAAGGGAAACAAATTGATAAGAGGTTTCTTGCATAATTATGAATATAATGGTTAAAGAAGAAAACGCAATCTGAC